>CM047512.1:2843553-3001053 GCA_026122265.1 Ammodytes dubius | reverse complement strand
AGTTTCTACACAAATCATGTGCAGAGTTAAAATGGGGAAACACTGCCAGGAGAAGTTGCCTGCAGTTAATGTTTTTGCATCAGTGTTGTACACTCGTAAATGCACAACATTTCAGGTGGTTGTGACTGTTAATTATTTGAATAGCCTACAGTGAACGTTGCTCCTTATCAATTTGACGACTATTTAAAAAGAAATGGCACAACCCTAGTATGCAAACACACATTAACATCGCTGAATACACAAAACTAACAGGTGAACAAACACAGCCTGAAAACTAAAAAACACCCAGAAACACACTTGTGTGCACGCACACACATAACACACACACACGAGCATACACACATGCCTCTAAACTGGGCTCACAGACACAGTGCATCATTTGACTAATAGCTGCTGAAATGTTGCGTGTTCAGAGAAATAAGCAGAGAGGGGAAACTGGGTCAGAGAGAAAGAGCAGCATTTCACCTTCCTATTGGTTAGAGCTAAAGGTTAGAAGCAATGCAACACATGCTGAGGCACACACATACACACAACAACAGCTAAAGGTTAATATTTTTAATGTGGGAGTTGCTGAGATACTGTTTATCTCCGCTTAACGTGTGTGGTGTGTGTGTGTGTGTGTGTGTTTTGTGTGTGTGTGTGTGTGTGTGTGTTGTGCGTGGTGTGAGAGTGTTTTGTTTGTGAGCTTTTGTGTGTGTAGATAATGTGTAGATGTGTGTACACTGATTTTCATCCATTCCTCATTAGTGTCTCATTAATCCCCACACAGCCCCAGTGTTATACCACAGACATGAGTGGGACAGACGCCCAAAAGAGCAAATGCCCAGTGATCCACATGAAGACTCAGTCCACGTTAGCTTACTTTGAGCTAACACCAAGTAGCATAGCTTCTTCTGCTCCACCACCATGTTAGCTTGTGTAAAAGAGTGATGACTTTAAATGACAAGCTGCACACCTCAGCTGTGTCCTTGGGTCATGCCCAGGGTCCAGAGCATCATGGGAACACAGAGAAAACAAGCATAGCATTAAGTTTTCATTCTCCATTAACCGTCATCTATGCTGGGGAGGCAGGGCAGAATGGCAAGAGAGATGCTATGACCAGGGAAGCTAGTTTTGTATTGACAATGTGTAGGGTGACTGAGCTGAAATGACCTTATACAACCATGGCTACCGTTGACGAAAACCTCTTCACAAGAGTGGCCCTTTGCTGCTGATTTGCCATGAATACAACTGTCCAATCGGCCCCAAACTTGGGAGTGCACTTTTAAAATTTCAGCGGAATATTCTAGTTTTATATTGTAAACGCATACACTTTGAATGCAAAGCAAAGTGTTCTGAGAAGCCTCTTATTCTTATCAAACTTTCAAGAGCCAAAGACAAAGAGCGTAGTGTTCTGATTATCCCATTATTAGGCCCATCAAAAAAGCTCTGTATTCATCTTAGCCTTTTCCAAATGCCAGTAGTTGTTTTCTCACTAACCTCCACATTAGTGGGTGGTATTGGTATTGTCAGCCTACACATGTGTAATCAGCTGACAGGCACACAGAAGGACTGTTAGTGGGCTTGTTCCTCAGCAGGGGGCTCATTGAAGTTTAGGCCTTTCTTCATTTGCACTGATAATCACATGAGGTGAACCACGGTTCAACTGGCTAAACCGCAGCAGATGATAAGAGTGATCCTGTCTTTTCTCTGGCCTTGGTTGTGTTCTGCTGAGGTGATATGGGACTGTGGAGCCACCCAGCTCTAACCAAAGGTCCAGCAGCCACAAATCAACAGCGCTGCCTGATAAAAGAAGCGCTGGGATGGATCGGAATGTGGTGGGAGATAGTAGTGGCATGTCAAAGGCCATGGGGTCCAAAACTGTAGACTGAGTAAAGAGTTCATCTGTGAGCAAACCCTCCTACAGGGTGAACCACAGCCATGGAACAAGTTAATCAACGGTAAAGCGCATCAGGAAATATCCTTGTGCTAATGCATTTAAAAAAAGAATGTATGTGCATCTCTGTGTGAACTTATGCACATGTGTCTAAAGTGTGTGTGTGTGTGTGTGTGTGTGTGTGTGTGTGTGTGTGTGTGTGTGTGTGTGTGTGTGTGTGTGTGTGTGTGTGTGTGTTGTGTGTGTGTGTGTGTGTGTGTGTGTGTGTGTGTGTGTGTGTGTGTGTGTGTGTGTGTGTGTGTGTGTGTGTGTGTGTGTGTGTGTGTAGAAAGGGCCATCATTTCCACTGACCTTTTCAGTCTGGCCTCCAGAATAGAGTTATGACACTAAGCCAGCTTTGTGTTGCTCAGCATAATAAAACATCAAAGACGGGAACCAAACAAACAAACAAACAAACAAACAACAACTCTTACAGCACGCTCGGCGCGTCCAATCACAAACAAGCCAAACAAACCCAATGAGATGATCTGAGTAAGAGGAACAGTGATCCAATGTGCAGAGAGACAAGCCCAGTGCTACGTCACAGCTGCTGTCAGGCTAATGATCAGCTCTGCAGGTCTGGAACTATAAGTTATTATTGTATTAATTGCATTATGGATTCATGTTGTAGTCAGGAACATAGTGAACGCAGTGAAAAAAGGTGAGGTTTCAACTGAGCGGGACAGTACGGTTGGTTATGTTACGGCATGCAATTATTTGCATTTCCACTGTCAAAAGTTGGGAAGGGTACCAAAATAACCATACCGTACATACCCTTGTGTTGGTGTCCCAAGAGGGAGCTATTGCAGTTCATTGATTTGGTTAAACAGAATCGGCATTTCAGTGCAAGGGATTAAAAGGACAAAGAAAATAACAATGTGTAATCTACTCGGCTAGGGTGAGGAATCTTGTGTTTAGAGAAAAATGTTGGCGCGCAGCTCTTTGTTTATTGTGTGGTGTTTTTCCTCTTCATTGAATTCGTAAGCGGACTACACTGTGTCACACTGCTATGATTACACCATACTTACAGTATGTAGCTGTAGCCGTCCGGCATAAACCCCGCCTACAAGTAAGGGTACTGTCTGCAGTGGAAATGCAAACCAGATCTAGGGTTACCATTCCATACTAAACCACACCATAGTGGAAACTAGACTCAAATGTCTTCTTTTGTTCAACCAGCAATCCAAAACTTAACAATAAATGTACAGTTATGTACAATTCAGCAAAAGAGAGGTTAAAGCACAGCGAGACAGTGAGATGGACGGAGCAAGAGAGAGAGAGAGAGAGAGAGAGAGAGAGAGAGAGAGAAGAGAGAGGGGAGAGAGAGAGAGAGAGAGAGAGAGAGAGAGAAAGAGGAGAAGAATTTAATTGTTATTTAGGAGAGAGGCAATGTCAGCCCATCTGTTGTCCGCAAAAACAAAATCTGCAAAGAGGCAGAACAAAGACAGAGAGCGAGAGCGAGAAAGAGGACAGTGCATGTGACAGTGTGTGTGTGTGTGTGTGTGTGTGTGTGTGTGTGTGTGGTGTGTGTGTTGTGTGTGTGTGTGTGTGTTTGTGAGCCTGTGTCCCTAAACCCCAGGAGGAAATCATGTACCTGCTAACACTGACCAAAGCTGACTGCAGCCAACATGGGAGCAGAGGCAGAGCCGTTCTAAAACGCACACACACACACACGCGCACCCACACACACACGCACGCGCACGCACACTCACACACACACACAGTGACACAAGGTGGCAGGGAGACAGACAGATATATAATGGATGGAGGGTCTGATGGAGCTGATGTGTAAAGCTCCAGAGCTCCTAACCACAGCTAGCCTGCTCCAGCTCTGAAGCCAGACTGTTACAGCTCCTCCCTCCCTATCCGCCAAAACCCCAATCAGAGAGTACAGCAGACCACAGAGAAAATGCTGCTGATTACATCCTAATACACACAAAGCCAGCAGCTGACGCATATATACAAACACACATACATACACACACACACACACACACACACACACCACACAGCACGCACGCGACACACAAACACACACACCAACCGCACACACACACACACACACAACACACACACACACACACACACACACACACACTGATTACATCCTCTGGTGCTCCTCTCTCCTCATTCCTGGTATGGGTTACACGGTAAAGCCACACTGATGGAGGATCAGTGTGTTTTGGGTGCAGGGCGGTTGAAGGAGTTGGGGAGCTTAACCTCTAGTCCTGGAGCAGAGAGAGAGCCCCCAGCACAAATAAACACTACAACACAAAAATGTCTGACAGACTCCAAACAATTTCCTGAAGGATCTGTCACTGTGCAGGAGAGATGGGGGAGCTCTGAGATGGTGGTGGGAAGGAGGGATTAAGTTGCAGAAAAAAAAGAGAGAGAAAGAGAGAGAGAAAAACATTGGATCTGTGGGTTTGGGAGGTAAATATGTTCCATCACCCGTCTAGCAGGCAGCACAGCCTCAACGCTAACACAACACACATTTATTTGGAGACGTGAAGCTTTTTCTTTCAGCATCCATACATCCATACATCCATCATGGTACACATACACAATCTCTGACAGCCCACATTCTCACCCACGGGAAGACTGACTGAAAATATCCTGTGCTTGGCAAAGCCATAGTGAATTGAATGGGCATTACGAAATGCACAGTGCATACAGGAGCCTCTATTACGCAGGCAGAGCTGTGCAGAGAGGAGAATGGACGTGTGAGAGCGCATTGTGTTTTCTGATGTGAGCATCTATTTGCATGCTAGTGTGGGCTTATGAGTATATATATATATTTGAATTTGCTTCTGTGGCTTTGTGCTTATTTATGCCTGTGTGTTTGTGCACACACACGCCTCTTGTGTGTTTGTCTGCTCCTGTTACTGTGTTACTGTGCGCCTGTGGTCATCCTGGAATGGAACATGGACATTTTGCTGGATTCAGAGAATCGGGGCTTGGTCCTGGCCCTGCACAGCAGTATTTAGACTGTGTATTTATGTGTTGCACAACCACAGCAATCTCTATCACCGCCTGCTGATTCATGTCTGTTTGTTTTTCTCTCAGTGCTGATTGGATTCCATCAAGAAGCTCCTCTTTCTCCCCTGCTCCCCCAAAAGGCTTTCCACAGAAATGTTTCACGCCATCCCCGCTCAGGGTTTCATCAGCTCATCGGAGCTGACCAAGCATGCAGTGGTTTGCAGAGCCAGGATGCGACATTCAAACTAACAACCTCTATAATTATACATCCATATTTCTCCCATGAGTTTGTGTAAACAGGCCCGGGCTCCAGCTCGGTGGAGGCCGGCTCTCTTGGCAGGCCCCGGCTCAGGGTGCCACTGAATGGCTGTCGGAAAACAAAGGCATTTGAGAGTGTGCCTTGGAAAAGAGAAAACCACTGTTCTAGTGGAGAGGCAGGATCAGCTCTATCGCAGACACAGAGCTGTGATTTGAGCTCAGCTATTGGCCGCAGAAGAAAGACGCTGAGAATATGTGTTGTTGGCAAAGCAAAGGGCAAACAACCTCAGACATCTGAGATGGAAAGGGAAATATGACTTTCCAGAGTGTTTTAGATTATGGGCTGTCATTGTTTTATCCTGCGCTGATCCTTTTTTTACTCAGCAGTTCACCATTGTCCAATACAATTTTTCCTTATGGACAATGAGGTTCATCTTCTCGTGTCCTACATTTACTTTCCCTAATCACCGTGGACTAAGGTCCAACTATCTCTCCAGAAGGCTCCTCTCCTGAAGCCTCAAGCTATTCCTGGATGCAAAACCACAGAGATACTTTCTGCATAGCGGATGGAATGAAAGAAAAAGCAGGGAAGCTACTTTTAAAGCTGTCTCATAGACAAAAATAGTAAGTTGATAAATTACTTTGTGTTAATGGAGAGGATAAAGATGAACACAAGAAAATAAGTTTGTTGTTGTTCAGCAGAGCTAGCTCTGTTGTCTCCTGTAGTGTGTGTGTTAAAAGGAGATCTATCAGTTCACTAACATGACTTGAACGCAGACTTCCTGCAGCACCTACACACACACACACACACACACACACACACACACACACACACACACACACACACACACAACACACACACACACACACACACACACACACACACACACACACACACACACACACACACACACACACACACACACACACACACACACACACACACACACACACACACACACACACACACACACACACACACACACACACAGATGAGAGAGATGGAGAAATCACAGCGGGATCAAATATTCTAATAAGATAAGCATGGAGCGCCGGCGAGGAGGGGATGAGTGTCTGCATGTGAAGCTGCACGGCGCAGACTAATTGAGATGAATACATGAATATATCAGCTCCATCTAGTAGTGCAGCCGTTACCAATAGTTACCATTTACTTGTACAGCCACGTGAGCAGCCCTCCCTCTGAAAGAAAAGTCCTCATGTCCCCAACACACACACCACACACATCACCACCACACACACACACACACACACACACACAACACACACACACACACAAACACACACCACACAACACACACACACACACACACACACACACACACACACACACACACACACACACACACACACAACCACACACACACAACACACACACACCACACACACACACCTAACAACATCACACCTTAACTAACCCGAAAAACGAAAGGCAATAACCTGCGACAATAACGCTGTGCTGCTACCACTCTGAATGAAGATCCAAAGGAGAAGTAGCACAGGCACCGATAGATTTGCAAGCAACAGAAATCATATATTACACTGTCACTGTAATAAACACTGGGCCAGGCTACAGTGGCTCCCGGTGGGTAGGGGGCAGGGGGGGGGGGGGGGGTTAAATCTCCTTAGCCCAGGCCATGCTGCTCCACCAGTGCTAAACTGACCTGTTAGCAAAGGGTTTACTTTGAAAATGAAATCCGTTAAGTCTCAGCGCTTAAATCTCTCATCAGTAACATCAATGACAGTTATTCAGCGTCAATCCACCAGTCATTTTCTATGTCAATCCAAATATCCTATAGCTTATTGCTATTCATGACTATTTATCATTTAATATGGACACAAATCATTTTTAAAAGTTATCTATTAGAATCAAGGGGATAAAAAAATGATTCCTTATCCCTGGATATAAACCAAAAAATGTAAATGTTTGCCAACAATACTAATCATTATTTCAGGCTCTGTAAGTTATACTTTATGTCTCCAATCTCTTCAAATTCCATAAGAACAATACATCATTTATCTTGACTGCTTCTATGTAGGAAATCTGTCAAACTGACAAGTCTTTTCTCTTTTTGTGGGAGGTTACCAGATTATCGTTAGAAAAAATTATTTAATTGCAAGTAAGAAATGTGGGAGTTATTTACAACTCAATCAAGTGCCATTGTTTCCTGTTGTTTTGTTTTAAATGCAACTGAGTGGCGGTGATTTGATTATGGTCATTTTTATGTTGAATCTCAAAGATGACATTTAACACTATTTTTTCCAATAGGATTACCGTTATTGCACTGCACAGAAAATGGATCTTAGCCCCTGACAGTGTTTCTCTTTATTTGACTGTACACAAACCCCGTCTCTGACACTCTGTCTCTGTGTGTTCATGCAGCTGATCTTGTGTTGTTCCAGTGCGTTGCTGCGTGGGAGCGTGTGCACATATGTTGGAGTCTTTACGTCCTCACAGTAAGTAGGGCAGCGCAGGATAACGTGACTCGCTGCAGCGCGGCCCGGGGATTGCAACCTTGACCTTAGGACTCTTCCCAAGGGCAAATAAGAGCCAGAATAAGTCAATCACACAGATTGTGTTGCATGGCTTTTACCAAATGGAGGAGAGGGGAGGGGGGCAGATTGTGTAGGTTGGTGAGTAAGAAGTCACAGCCATGCAGGAGAGAGAGAACCCACTTACTAAAGCATTATGGCTGATATTGTACAACACTCTTGCTAACCATAATCCCACCATGTCACATGCCCTTCAGATATACATAGGCAGTCAGCTCCCATGTTCTAAGGGGATAAAAAGAGCTTTTCCATTACCAATGTATTCCTTAATAATAAAGTGCTCTGTGTTTCCAGACAAACACTATTGGAGTAAGTTGGACTGGATTTACAAGCAAACTCAAAAGCCTACGAAGCAAGAATGAAAACACGTGTTGCTGTTTGCTGTGATTTGGGCATTTCAGCGTTTGACTGAGGCAATGTCCTGACAGTGAGACAGCATGTGCTCCACTGAGGCAGTGTTCCAGGGGGAAAGAGTGCACCGTACAGTGAGATGGAGAGTGACAGCTGTCAGGACAGATCAGGCTTACCCTGCCCACTACACACAACAACAGAGGGAGCATAGAGACAGGCCGCCTCTGTTTACTGCCTCCTGGCCGTAGCCTTATATAGAACAGAGACTCACCGGCCCGGCTAACTACAGACAACATATCACCCAGCAGTCACGGTACATTGTTTCAATTTGAAGCAAACGGAAGAGAAAATGGAGGGACTTTTTGGGCTCCAGTGTACATTTAAAGACTGTCAGTGTATACACAGTATACAGTTTATATATAATGTATATTTACATTTACATATATGTATTTATATAGCAACTTTCTCAAAACCGTTACAAAGTGCTTAACAAGGATTAATAAAGCAGAACTTATACCCTATATATATATATATATATATTATATATATATATATATATATATATATATATATATATATATATATATATATATATATATATATATATATATATATATATTAGGAAACGTTGTGGTTTTTTCACATGCTGTTCCATGGTATCAACCATGGGTATCAACTAGTAATGTTAGAACAACTGAAACACCACAGACCATACATATGGCTCGCACTTAAGTTACTGTCAATTCAAACGGAACATGTCCTACATTAATTTTCACTTTAATTTTCGCTACGAAGGGCGACTGAAGCCTCGGCTGCTGCAGCGCAATGGCAACCACCTGCACGCAGGCATAGTGTGTCCACTCCACACAGTCTGAATTAAGCCGCCGATGAAAGACTCCCAAAACATTTAGGCCTACAACAACCAGTTTAATTTAGCCTTAATACTAATTTGTTTTTAAATAAAAAAAGAAGTTCCAATTGTGTTTGTGAATGCTGTTCTAGGGGTGGGGGGGGAGGGGGGGATTACATTGTTATTTGCACTGAATTGCAAATTATGATATTTTAGAAGAAATACACTGAAATACAATGGTGTAGACTCTACTTGTAATTCAGTGTATTTCTTCTAAACTATGATGATTAGAATGGGTGTGATAAGAGCATTAAAATAAAATTAAAATAATGGGACAAAAAGAAGTCAAGGGACATTCAGGCTAGAATAGATAAAAATGTGATTAATCGCGAGTTAACTACGACATTAATGTGATTAATCGACAGCACTAATATATATATATATCAGTGATTCTTGAGAAGTGGGACAAAACAGGGTGCAATGTTGAAAAAATACAAACCCTATGTTGAGGCAAATTAAATTACATGTATGTATCCAACATATTCTAAGCTATTGAGCTAAGCTTTGACACAACCTCCCAGCTTTTATCCTTTTTATCAAAATGGGTTTTTTACCTTGCCATTCCTTATTTTGTGTCAACTCCGTCAGACACCAAAACACAAATTAATAATAATAATAATAATTGATAGGTTTTATATAGCGCTTTATTGCCTAGGCACTCAAAGACGCTTTACAGAGTTCCTGGTTCAATTCGTTCACACACAGTCATACCGGTGGTGGTAAACTACGAGAGTAGCCACAGCTGCCCTGGGGCAGACTGACGGAAGCGTGGCTGCCATTCAGCGCCTACGGCCCCTCGACCACCAACTCAAACATACAGCAATCATACACATTCACACAAGGCAAGGTGGGTGAAGTGTCTTCCCAAGGACACAACAACCATGACACAGGTGGCCGGGCGAGAATCGAACCGCCAACCCTTGATCGTTGGCCAACCCGCTTAACCACCTGAGCCACAGTCGCACCCAAATTAATTTTCCCTCAATTTATGCTAGACCCATGAGACCTCAGTCATTGGCCTGTCACCACCGTCAGACAGGAAATCTGACGGAGTTGACATCTGACGGTGTTGACATATTTAACGTTTCTTTAACATAACAAATGGAATTTATTAGTAGCCATTTGTTTTTCTGTTGATGTTAGGTGCTAGTATGAACTACTTCAGGAATATAAAATGATCGAAAAATTTCAAATAACTTCTTCAGAAATTGTAAGTCGGTGTTGATATATCATGGTTGTGACACAGGACTTCCAAGATTTGGAATGTAAAATATTCTAAAACTACAACACTTATCAGAGCCTGTCTGACTCTAATGTACTCTGCAGAGGTAGAATGTGACAAGAGGTCCTTCATAGTGACAGCTGCCCCTTATTTTGCCTGATTTTATTACATGTTAATGGATTGTCTGACGGTTGTGACAAAAAGTGTCCCACCACTTAGAAACCTTATAAAACATGAAGTTGTTGAAGAAAAACAGTTTTTATTGATATGAGAGATTATTTAGTGTTGTTTAATGATGAAAAAAGCACTTTTTAATCATTAAAGTAATTTTTAATAGGTTTTATTGCATATGAAAGATTGAAACCCTCTCTGTGGACCACTGTTGGACGTCGTGAGAAGATAACAAGTGTCATAAAATTTGACATAATAATGATAAAATTAAATTTAAGCAGATAATTGTGCTCCAGACATTCTATTCTTAATCCCTAATAAAATCTACAATTTAAAAAAAAAAATGTTTTTTAAGATAATAGCAGTTACATATGGAAGATGGCCTTTTGACCTGGTTATCAAGAATCACATATAGCCTTATACAACTTTATATATATAAATATATATATATATAATACAGTAAATACAGTATTTACTGTATATATACAAAATCTATTGGAGTAAATTGGATTGGATTCACAAGCAAACTCAAAAACCTTCGCAGCATAATGAAAACACGTGTTGCTGTTTGCTGTGACAATGTCCTGACAGTGAGACATGTATGTACACAGAGGCAGTGGTCCAGGGGGAAAGAGTCCACCATGGAACAGTGACATGGAGTGAAATGGCTCTAGTATATTAAACATGATTTCACTTTATTATGTTCATGAATATGCAGATATTTGCTCTGAACACAACACATATCAGATGAAGTCAGTCCTACTCTTATTTCAACTTTAAACTTTAATATTTGGTATGTCCACCTTTTGCAGCAACTACAGTTGCACATCTCTCTGGCATAAAGTCAATATATTTTTGAGAACTTCCACACTAATGTTATTCCATGCCTTCTGCTACTCAAAGCAAAGGCTTTCCTTTGAATGAACAGATCTGTCCAGTTTATTTTTCAAACAGCCCCACATTAGCTTGATGGGGTTGAGGTCTGGACTTTGAGGGCGATGGGCTTACTCGTTTTTTGTAAGGAAAATGACCTAAATCTCTTTATCGAGGCTCTATTCAATGGTGTATAGAGCATATGATGACTTTGCACATATTTCATTCGTTTTATGGGTGACATTTTTTAGAACTGAAATGCCAAGTGTTCTTATCATTTAGGCCACACCTATATACAGTATATATATTTCAGTTCAGTTAAGTTTATTTCTATCACACATATTCACAACATTAAATACAACATTAAATGTATAAATTAAGATTTAACATCTACAATTTTAAATATTTTATTTTTAAAGATAACAGCAGTCACATATGGAAGACGGCTTTTTGTCCCGGTTCTCAAGAATCACTGTGCACACACACACACACACACACACACACACACACACACACACACACACACACACACACACACACACACCACACATCACACACACGCTACACACACACTACACAACACACACTCACAGGGCATTAACAGTATTCCTGCTCTCTACATTTTCTCTCCAAACATCCTCTCCTTAAAGCTCCTGTCTAAAATCCTTCCTCCCGATGCTACCTAAGCACAAACAGCTCCATCTGTTTTAGACAACGCAATGAAATACAACCAGTGTGTCGTTCATACACCAGGGGGGCGGGAAGGTTCACCTGTGTGTGTGTGTGTGTGTGTGTGTGTGTGTGTGTGTGTGTGTGTGTGTGTGTGTGTGTGTGTGTGTGTGTGTGTGTGTGTGTGTGTGTGTGTGTGTGTGTGTGTGTGTGTGTGTGTGTGTGTGTGTGTGTGTGTGTGTGTGTGTGTGTGTGTGTGCGCGTCTGTGTGTGTACAGTGTGCGTATGGGTGCTGATGGACAGCACAGGCTGATGCTGGTCTGGGCTTTAGATCATTCCAGGCCCATGCTGTGTTCCCCTGACCCCCTGTCCGTAGGTTGTGACCCCTCACCCCCCATGCCTCCTGTCAGAGCCAGGCTGGGACGGACAGGACCCACTGGACCCACACCCCTGTGGTGAGACCAGGGCACGGGACACACACACAAGTAAACACATATACACAAACACAAACCATTTGTTGCTTACTTTACCCCACACCTTCTGTTGCTTGTTCTACCCCATGGCAGGAGCAGCAGTGGTCGGGTGGGGGTTGGGGTGATCAAGGAATAGACAAGCGGAGCCGTGGAGTCACAGTGCAGACACACAAGAAAGAAAAAGACTGGAGGATTGAGAGGAATGTACGCATCTTCTCCTGCTCTCAAACGCTGTCTGCCACATTGGAGCGTTAACCAGGCCAGATAAGCCTGCTCTATATAGGCCCCCTCTGCGGGGCGAAAAGACCACATTCCCAACACAGGCGCGGGGAGAACGCACCCATGAGCCCGCAACACACACACACACTCACACACTCACACACAGGGCTCTACCATGCATTGAAAATAGCAAGAAACGGGTGCTCAGGGCAGGTGTTTGCTGTCTTTTTCACACCCATAGTACACATATACAGTACAGCAACCACGAGTTGCCATTATCTAAGTGATAGATGAAGTGTGTCATGGTGGAGGCAGAAGCTGCAGTGAAACAAATAAAGCAAGCGCTTCCTATCGCAAAGGACAACCATATGAACATAGTACCAAGACAAATACTACATCCCATTATTGCTGAGGCGAGGCGTAACAGTATATGAGTGTAATGATGATCCACCATCAGGCTGGATCCTGTTTTACAATGGGCTCTAGTACAGAGTGAGTATGAAGAACTGTACACTATTCACATAACACACATAAGCCAGAGGGTAATAGTACTGCAGAGACACAGGACATTGTTGTGTACAAGCAAATTAAACCTAAGGTAAGTTGATGTTGAAATATACTGTAGTCAAGATGCATGGCCCCGCACATGTCCCTGATAGACTTAGTTCAAATATTATGATGTAATCAGGGGACAGTGTGTGGAGCAGCACCAACAGTCAGCAAGGGCAACTTTGTGCAGACACTCAAAATGCCCAAGTTGTTTTCTAAAGACATGTGGGTGTAATAAAGCTCAAAGAAATATTATTTTAGGTGCACCTGATGGTGTAGCCTCAGCAGCAGCAAAAAAAAGATTGTCGCTTGATAACATCACAAGCTCCATGCTTCCCGGCATTCTGCCTTTGAGGGAGAATTCACAAATATCGATTGAACTGCTGCAGTTCAAAGGAAAAAAATATGTGAGATTTAATTTCTGTACGGAGGGAAAAAGGATATAAAACAGCTAATATTTAATTAGGACATTTCACTGTATATCTTTAGAAATTGTATCAAAACTTAATAAATCAAATTAAATTGTTTAAATAAGCTATCTATATTCTGAAGATGTATGAAAGGCTAATTCATGTCAGAGTATAATGTAACAATATTCCATATTAAGCTCTTCCAAAAACTCTGTTGACTTCTGACTGTGCCAGAAGTTCTTTGGTGTAAGGTGGCATAGTGCATGTTAGTTTAGACACTGCATCTCCCATGTCACCATCATCATCTCGGATCATTTCATTGATTCAGTGAGGAATCAATGACAGATGTGGCAGAGCACTCGGACCAACTGACAAACTCCCCAGGCCCAGACCAACCACCACACATGCTATGATTTAAGAAAAACTGTTCAAGTCATTCCAGGAAATGAAGGAAATGACTAACTAAAGTAAGAATTAGATAAGGCCTAAGTAACGTCTAGAATAACATTGTGTTTCGCAGCTCTGAACAGAGCTACAGTATGTTAGCTTCTAGCGCTACTGAACTAACAAGATGGTGGAAACAGTGTATGCCACGCTGTCTGATGCATCAGCCTAGAAAGCCTTCATTTCAGTAAATATAGGCATAACAAAGTCCTTTGTTAAAGTACAGATGCAGCGTTCTAAATTTGACTAAATTATAGATTGCAGAATTTTTATCAGCAAATGACATTTTTAGTTTCATAAGTAAAAATATATATTACACAGAATGGCATCTTTCAAAAAAAATCTACCTCCCTTAAAACCTACTAGCACCGTAGGACAAGTACACTGTTCCATAAGCAAGGCACGCACCCTCCAGTTGTTGCTATGGCGCTGCAGCAGAGGCCATTAAAATACAGTTTGACTCCCAGGTGTGACTGTGTGTAAGTGAGTGTGAAGCGGGGGATTATTACCTTATTGAAGCATTTCTCTGATTAAATGAAGGTTCAAATGCTAAATATCAAACAATAAATCAATCTTTGAAAGACAAACTTACAGGTGATGTAGTAGTTGACGTTCTTTTTAAATTCCAAGCCCATGTAGTTAGGGCTGAACTCCTGGAACTTGATGGTGAACTTGATGTCCTTCTCTGGCTTGTTACAGTTGACCAGGACGTTAGGGTCCAGCACAGTGCTGCAGCTGTCTGCCTGCTCCCTCTTCACCAGGTACAGCTTGTAGAACTCATAGTCTCTGCCTGAGTCTCCTTTGGGACAGATGATGTCCAGTTTGTCCCCTATGTCTGGATAGAGGACCAGGCCTTTCCCATTCACAAACCTGAGGGACAAAGAAGAAGACACATTGTTACTAACACATAATAAAAGAAGTCTGGAAAAGCAGCCACGTGTTTCAATGACAGTTTATACAGCGTTAAAACCTTGAGCTCTTAGAGTTACAGCTTTAGAAATGGTCTGGTGCAGGCTTTTAGGCAGAGAGTTAGTTTACTTGGCCCCACACAGAACCCTACATGTAGCAGCTTGCTAGTGTTCAGCATGAGTTGACAGAGCGCTTTGCACAATCCTCTGAAGTTTCTCCTCATACTTGGATACAAATCAAAGCATACAGAAAAGCTAACATGGAGCCAAACAAGACGGACAAACACAAAATGGCTGCCGCAGAAATGGCTATGGATAAGATTACACTCAAAGAATGCAACAAATTATTTTTTCATATTTTTAGATTTCCATATAAGACTTGTGCTTCAAGTTAATATCTAGACTGCTTCTACTTCAGATGTGCCGAGGTTTTCTGTAGGAAAACAGACTGTCGGGGTCAGACGGAAGGTTAAGGCTTCCCCCGTTCATCTTTCCTCTGCCATGATCATCTAGTGGAGGATTAAGATAATCCATGTGGCCTTACTGTCCCTCTCCACCTCACTATCTACTGCCAACACAATCACATCACAGCTCCTTTTCTGTTATTCACTAAAGGTGGGGGACAGGAGGAGAGCCACTGTGTGTGTGTGTGTGTGTGTGTGTGTGTGTGGTGTGTGTGTGTGTGTGTGTGTGTGTGTGTGTGTGTGTGTGTGTGTGTGTGTGTGTGTGTGTGTGTGTGTGTGTGTGTGTGTGTGTGTGTGTGTGTGTTGTTGTGTGTGTGTGTGTGTGTGTGTGTGTGTGTGTGTGTGTGTGGGGTCCGTGTGTGTGTGTGTGGTGTGTGTGTCCGTGTGTGTGTCCGTGTGTTTTGGGGTCCAGTGGTGTGTATGTTTATGCCTATCTGCATGTGTGTGTATGTGTGCAAGTCGGTCAGCAGAATGGGCTGAGGTTGCGGTCTGATGGGAGGGGGGGCAGACGGCCTGAATCATTGTTCTGGACTTGTTTGAGGCTTAAAATGTCAACATGGTTCAGCTCTGCTGTCCCAGTTAGCCAAGCATTAACCCAGACAGCCGGACTGACCACGGGTGTGTGTGTGTGTGTGTGTGTGTGTGTGTGTGTGTGTGTGTGTGTGTGTGTGTGTGTGTGTGTGTGTGTGTGTGTGTGTGTGTGTGTGTGTGTGTGTGTGTGTGTGTGTGTGTGTGTGTGTGTGTGTGTGTGTGTGTGTGTTGTGTGTGTCGCAGACAGCGAGCGCAGCAGCAGGGCTATCTGCTAGATCTGCCCATGCCAGCGGATTTAGGCAGGATTTAGCAGGGCGCATTGCATTTATTGTTCTTTCTGATCCCTCACGTTTTAACAAGACATCGGGGCCGGGCCTCTCTCTCTGTCTCCCTCTGTCTCTTCCTTCTTTCTGGCACAGAGTCTAATCTCACCTTATCTACAGCCTCTCATTTCATGGTCCCACACATCATTTCACCACTAAATAACTGTGTCTTCACACAGGGGCTGAGAGGACTGATAGAGCAGTGTGTGAGTGGAAGAGGGGCTTATGATGGCCATCTCTCCTCCTCTGATCTTAAACACTGACAGCCAGCCATGTAAGAAAGTATCATTTAAAAAGTCCCATTTTCTGGAGAAATCCCCCCCATGAAATGAACATGATTGGATTAAGGCCTTTTCAACAGCCATTCATCTTAGAAAGGGACATAACCAAATAAATGAATTTATTCACAGAAGATAAATGCAACATTAAAAAAATAATTAAATACCCAGTCCACCCCCCCATTTGGCATGTGAGGGATGCATGTATGGATAGGCCTCTGGTCCAGGGCTTAGGCCTGGGTGAGACGTTAGTTCCATGCTATTGTCTGATGCTCATGGCTGACGAGGGAGAGGAGGGGTCGCCATAATTCAAGGGCCGGTAAGAGCGTGAACGCGGGGTATCCTTTGTCCTACCTCTCCCAACAATTTGCTGGTTTTCGGCAGCAACACTCTGCATGCATTTATGTATGAACGTGTGTTTGTGTGTGTGTGTGTGTGTGTGTGTGTGTGTGTGTGTGGTGTGTGCGCGCACCATGCTAGGGTACACGTGCATGTGTCTATGAAGACACGGACACAATCAGTTGCTAATTGGATCTACAAGATGCATCAGTGAGGCATAAACAAGTTTCCATGGCAACATGAGGCTTTGTTGCTGACCACCCCCTCTCTCAGCCCCCTCTCGTCCTACGCCCCAATCTCATTGGCTCAACCTGATCCTTCCCTCTCATTCACCTTTTCAACATTTACATCATTGGGTTTTCTCTCACCCCCTCTCTCTCTTCACACACACACACACACACACACACACACACACACACACACACACACACACACACACACACACACACACACACACACAACACACACACACACCCCCACACACACCACACACACACACACACACCACACACACACCACACACACACACACACACAACACACACAAAAACACCTTCAGAAAAACAAGCATTTAAAAAGAAAGACCAAGCAACCATCATTTTAGACCTTGATTTGTTCAACTCAACAAGTGGGGGTTAACTTGGTACTTTTTCATTTTGTTTAGGGAATGATTGCAAAGATGTTTTGTTTCAAAAGTGTTAAACAATACTTACAAGCCCTACTCTTGAACAGAACAATGAGCCTAACACCCCTATTATCACTTTCACAAGCCGTTTATTCCATTATCAAAGGGAGCCGCAACAATTTAGATCAATAATTAAGATTTCCCAAATTGTAATATCTTAATATCCCTGAAGGATTTAATCAGAAGCCGGCCCCTGTCATTGATTCAATTTTTCCGAGCAGGCCTCCTAGTTGGCGGTTAGATAGCTATCCTAAGTGAATTCTCCGCTTGTGTTTCCCAGCCTTTGTTAACTGTCTGCTATAATGAGGCTCTGGCTGCTGTGGAGGTCTGGAAGCGCCATCGCAGATGGGAAAGAAGCAACATAAAAGAAATAGGGCAGCAATTAGTGTTTAGCCCAGTTTAAAAGCCCTCCACTTGGCAAGCTGCAGCCCAGCTCCAGTCCAGGATGTGAAACTAAACTGGTGGGCTGGGACTTTGTCTCCCGTTTGTCTCTCTGTTGGCTTAATCAACGCACTGTGCTGCTACACTCAGCCACGCCACGCAGAGGAGCGCACCAAAGACTGCAGATTATTGTACTGTGGAGAAGGTGGAAGGGGAAATGGGGAGGTTGAATTGCATCTTTCATTCATGTAGTCTGGAGACTTTCTAAGAGTTGTTGATGAAAGAGGTTGGAGTGCACAGAGGAAGAGAGGTGCAGATACAGAGCATGTTTCTGGGAAATGACCCTGAACACCGGGGAAGCTTTATTCCCCTCATGTCAAACGAGGTGCATCTGCCTCAACCAAAGCAAATAAAAAGAATCATTTTCCAAACAAGCCGATGAGGTTGGTTTTGTTTCATCTGGATGGCTCCACGGCATGCTCAGCCCTGTAAAGAGCTTATCCAAACAGCACTGCGCTACAGCCCAGCAGAGTTAGAACAGAAAACAACCCCCTCCTCTCTCTTTTTACATTCCACTGGTGAATATGAGCACATGATCTCACATATGCTACCCTCCCCCCCCCCCCCAACCTCCCCACAACACACACACACACACACACACACACACACACACACACGGATGTGAGGGCTCACAAAAGCACTGTGGGGTGCATCCTGGACCTTCCCAGCCCAACTTCCCAGCCACCCCTATTCAAGCATTCTGCCCTCACCGACTTTCAAATAAAACGCCCGCCTACACTAAGGCCCACTCAAAGCCCCTTACAGAGCCTCAAACCAGCCCTCCCCCCTGTGCTCTCTCCACCCTGGTCCAGTCAACTCAGCCTCTGCCCCAGCATAGCGCTGGCAGCCAGCCTCAAGCCACACAATGAATGGACCCAACACACAGTGAACTGTGAGAGAAAGAGGCAGAAACCACTCATATCAAATGAATGCTGTCAAATGGATTTGTTCTTCCTGAGCAGAAACATGAACTTGCCATACATATCAATTAAACATCTATTATTCTAGACTACATACAGGTCAATCCATCTCTACCAGCACATGGCTGGATGCAGGTACAAACCCTGCTTCCTTTCATCTCCTGTCTGCAGCCACACATTCCATCTCTGTCTCCCTGGCTTTTAGAGCACATCAGTGTGTCATGTGAAAACAAACACCAACACACAACAGGTACTTCATTCCCCCTGCTTTCAGCCTGATAATTATTTCATTTTAGGAACAGTCTCCCCCGCAAATGATAATTTTTCTCTTGAACATTCTCCATGAAATGATTGTGGATGCTTCCCCTCTTTTATACACCATGACACTTTCCATACGGCAAACATTCACAGCCACTTTGATCAATATTCCATATAGAGTTTATGGCTTCTTGTGAAATATGACAGTACTTCACCCACATGACAGGGTTAGACTTAAGTCCGTACAGAACATGTTATGCAAAGGCTATTGTGTAATGTATAGAGTATATAGAGGGAGAGCAGAGGGGATTTAAAGCTGACTCCTTTGCCTGAGGCGCTCTAGGTTCTGTGTAATCAAAGGGTACAAACACATCCTGTTCCCATTCAAGTCAATCAATATTAAAATAATTGTCTGCTAGCCGAGACTGTTTGAGCTTTACAGCGCTTACACATCCATCAAGAAGGAACCACGCTCGGCCTCACAATGGAAACATTCAAACGGCTTCTGAGATGGCTCCCCTCTTGATGTGTGTGAAGATCAGCAGAGAGCTGTTAACACAGTGTGAGAGAGGCAGGTATCATCAAACTGTCAGTACGCCTCCATAGAAATGAGCACATCTATAAGGCTATGGATTCACATGAACTGTCTGCTACACTGTAAGTCTAAGGATCTGAAAGCAGTTTGAGGCGTCTCCCTCTGGCGTTAAAGCAGAGGCCACAGGAGGCTGAGCTGGTCTCAGGTCTGAACCATAGCTGTATACATAGCTGGCTTCTGTCAGGCGGGCGCAGGGGAAGATGTTCTTTGGGAGGCCTGACTGTAAACACACACTCATAAACACACGCCCCGCAGTGTACACACACCCATTTCCTCACATGTCAAACACGGTAAACAAGTGGCCCAATGCTCATGCAGGCCACACACACATACAGAGTACACACGCACAAACACAAGGATCTTGAAAATAAGCAAAACAAGGACCATCTGGCTCCAGAATTGTTAAGCGGAGCAGGAAGGATTTGACCCTTATTATAGAAAATCAGGACACATTGGATAAACTATAAACTCAAGTGCATGTTTAGCTCCAGACCTGGCAACAGTGACTTGCTGGAAGGCAGAGAGCTCAGTATAGCCGCACTGTCCCCATTGGAGGGACATGAATGAAGATGTCAGAGGCAAGAAAGACAGACACAATCTCCTGAATTCTACCCCGCTGAGGACTGCTTTTGTACGTGTGAACACAGACACCCTCTCTCTCTCACACACACACACACATACACACACACACACACTAGCTTTGGTTAGCTCAGTCAACATGCTGGCATGCAGAGCAAATCAGATTCAGCGTGACTCATAACAGTTGCATACAGGCGGGTCATAACACACACACATGCCTGCATGTGCACACACACACACCGTTCATGTTCACCAAATAAGCTCAGTATGCTTGCGCTCCAATCACTGTCACATGAGGGGCTAGCATCACACCATCGGTGGCCATAATGAGCTAACAAGATGACGCCCAGATGGCCTTCCAACCAGGAGCACAGAGAAGTGGACTATGTGACTAACTCAACAGGCTGGAGAGCAGTGTGGAGGGAGAGCAGTGTCAGGAGGCATTAGGGAGGAGAAGGAGCGTAATCTGTTTCTTCTTATGGCCTGTGTGGTTTGTGTCAATGCAGAGCCCATCCCTCTCTAAGAGCAGGGGATTAAGCTAGCATGGGCGCATGCGGTTGTGATTGAACGTCATCCACTGTATCACTGACAGCGAGAGAAGGCCCAGGCCATTGCTCTCTGCAGCCCCACTTATTCACTCGGCAGTGCAGGAGATGGCTGAGCTCTTCCAGCTGGAAAGGAGAGGAGAGCAGAGGAGATCTGGCTGGCCCACAGGGGAGAGCTTGGGTCAGTTACAGCCCCAGTTTAGCCTTCATTCTGGGGCTGCTCTGTGACCCAAACACCAACAAGCTTCAAACCTCCTCCCATAGTTTCATCCCTGGCCACAACACACACGCACAAACACACACTCACTCACACACGTACACACACACACTCACACACTCACGCACGCACGCACGCACACACGCACAACACACACACACACACACACACACACACACACCACACACACACCACACACACACACACACACACACACACACACACACCCAGGGTTCAACATAACTTTTTTTTCCTACTGGCCCGCCGGGCCAGTGGATCTGAGTTTTACTGGCCCCTTGTATATTTTCACTGGCCCTGCACACACTTTTTTTTCCTTCATAATTTAGTGTCAATAATTATAATACCTGTATTAGAAAAATAACCAGATCTAAAGGGAATATCTATACTGTAACAGGATAGATATTCCCTTTAGATTTGGTTATTTGTCTTTTAGTTAATTATATGAAATGTTGATATTGCTCATACACATAATATAAAACCAGGAAAACATATTGAATTAGAAGCCTACAACTGAAAGTATGTTGAAAGAGTGGGCCAGTATTTTAAAGTCCAGTAGTTTGATGGTTGTTTTATTCTTGAATTTGGGCAATTTAATGAATAGTTCACCTGCAGAAGTCATGTTTAAACATTAAAAAAAAAATAAGAGATGAAGGTCTGATCATTCTTTGTGGTGTGGTAGGCTGTTTTTATTACTTTCTCTATATGCATTAGGGATGTGAATGTGTCGACCGAATGACCGGTTTTCCACTTGCGCTCAAGTTGACTTTAAAAATAGAATAGAAATCCGAAAATCAGTGGGTTATGCCGTTTTTTTAATGGGAGTCGTGAGCGCGCTGCAGGAGTGTCACTTCTCCATGAAGTGTCAGCTTCACATAAGAGTCCGGTGTGGGACCATTTTTTCAAACTATTGCTAAAAAACAATGCAGTGCAAAATATGCAGCATAAGTTAAACGCTCGTCTAAGACTATGACGTTAAATCACCTTAGAAACACACAATGCCTTCGTCCGATCACAGCAGCGTTTCACTGTGTGATCTCGCCAGCGAGTGAGTGAGCCGTCGCGCAGATGAACTGTGGTTTGTGGCTAAAATAATACCCGGGGATATTCTCCCCGTTAGCGATTTCAACGGGAAAGACTTCCGTGATCTGATTGAATGTCTCGAGCCTGAAAACACAGTGCCAAACTGCGCGACTACTACAGGAACTGTACAGTGATCGGAGTCCCTCCGTTCGTTTCTGTCTACAACCGACACAATCACCGGAGACGCATTCACAGTGTTTAAATAAAGCCTCTCATTTGTATTACCGTTGGGGCTTGGATGCAAATACTGTAACATTACTGCGGCAGATAAAGGAAAAGCGCAGTTATCATTTTCTGCACCTCAACCTCTGCTGTGGAAGAAAGAAGAGGCAAAGCAAGTCGATTGATTTGTCGACTCGCAGGCGGACGGTAGGCAGCTCTGCCAACGGAGCGAGAGTGCACCCGCTAGTTGCGCCGCCTGTCAAAACGCCCACGCATCGGTTGTCCACTGGCCTTTCATTAAAAAATATATTTTATATTAGGTTTATTATATTGAGCCTTAAATAAACACAGCTTTCATTCCGACTCTCAACGCGCATGTCAATGAACCATGTTATAGTCTACAAAAAGATACTGAACTGTGATTGGCCAGTCACTGGCCCGGGCGGGACAGTGACTGGCCAATCAACTTGCCCTGCATATGATTTTACTGGCCCCGGGCCATCGGGCTATAGTTATGTCGAACCCTGCACACACACACACACACACACACACACACACACAACACACACACACACACACACACACACACTCACTCACCACACAGGCACATACACACACACACTCACTCACTCACTCACTCACTCACGCACACTCACACACAGCCAGCCAGCTGCCTCCCATCACCGAGGAGCAGCCACAGATGGGCTCTGCATGCTCCGTAAAGATCTCTCCACAGGCCCAGTCTACTACAGGCACTGCCAAAGCCGCCTGGCCCGGACCCACTGTATGTGTGAGTGTGTTGGTGTGACTGTGTGTGTGTGTGTGTGTGTGTGTGTGTGTGTGTGTGTGTGTGTGTGTGCAGATCTATCTTCAATACATACGTGAGTGGGTGACGTTGTGTGTGTTAGCGTGCCAGACAACCCGAACGTGCTAGAGTTGGTGTGTGTGTGTGTGTGTGTGTGTGTGTGTGTGTGTGTGTGTGTGTGTGTGTGTGTGTGTGTGTGTGTGTGTGTGTGTGTGTGTGTGTGTGTGTGTGTGTGTGTGTGTGTGTGTGTGTGTGTCTGTGTGTGTGTGTGTTGGACGGTCGTAGAGAGAGGAATCCCTCAGGACTCAGTGAGTGGAGAGAGCTGGACCAGGATGTAAGGTTGTAATCAGCGTGGAGCATCCCTCACACTCACCCGTTTGTCTGTCACTCCCACTTGGGGAGCAAAGGAGAAAGTAGAGGGAAAAAGATTCCTATCCACAATCAAGCCCACGCAGCTCTTAACCAGCAGCCATTTTGTCCCCTGTATCTCCAAGCCCATCGATAAGCCCTTCTTAAAGAAAGAACTTCTCTGAAAATATAGACCTTTCATGTTGCTACTCAATCAGCACAACACATTATGCTAATAAACACACACACACACACACACACACACACAGATACACAGATACCCCGCCCACACACACACAGCTTCAAATTGTACACTAGTAATTTAAATACTGTTTGGCTTATAAAAAGAGACAGTCATGGTTAAATAAATTTTCAACAAATAACCCTCCCATTTCAGCACGGTTAAAAATGACTGGAGGTAGCACAGTATTAGACTGACTAATGAAGTGAGAAGGAGGAACAGAGCCAGGCTACGCTATGTAGCTTAAGCACATTTTTCAAACTCTTGAGTAAGCTCCGGTGTGCAGTTTCCCTGAATACTTTGGCACCGACACATCTGGGAATCAAATCAACCACGACACATATCCCAAACAAACCTGACTACCGCCACTAATGAGCCTTTTCTATCAACATTCTGGGGGGAAAATTCAGTTTCTTGCCTGAGGTTAATTGAGAAGATTGGTAGCACTCTGATATGTGTAAGGTAAATATGAAGCATGAGCCAGCAGCTGGTGAGATAAGCATAAAAGACTTAAAGAAATAACAGCTTGCCTAGCTGTGCTATAAACTAGCAGAATCTGAGATTTTATTTTCGGTGTGTCATTGTTACACTTGGTTTTTATACGGATTAAACAAACGGGTTATAACATGCTTTTTTGAAGCCTAATCTTTAGAGGTGGTAGGCAGTATGTGTTACCTTTGGACAGAGCTAGGCTAACTGTTTCCAGTCTCAAAGCTAAGCGAGGCTTATTGACGGCCGCCTGTAGCTTGATACTTAAAGTGGTATTAATCTTCTCGTCCAACTCCTGCCAAGAAAACCAAAAAGCATATTTCCCAAAATGTCTTATTTCAAAAAATAGCAATGATATGATTTTGAATCTTGACGGATTATGTATTATTTTCCATCCCCCACTCAAGTCTTTGGGTTTGTCTCTTTCAAAATACAGAATAAACTGCTTCCCGTTTTATAGCAAGGCTTTATGAAAGAGGTGGAGCTGGGTCTATATTTATGATGTTAACAGGTGTTAATTCGACACAGCTACACAGAGTCTGTGAGACTGCAGAGAACACAAAGCCTTCCCGGAAGAACAAAGGGAACAAATCAATCAATCTCTGCTGGGACACGTCTGGATTTGACAGCACGGTTCTGAACCCAGAAGTAAAAGATAGCACGCAGCAGAGTTCAAAATACTTCCATTGTTCATCTGTCAACGTGAGAGACAATTGCACGAGAGAGGGAGAAAAAAATATACTAACACAATATTTATCTTGCGTCCCCTTCCCTCCTGACTCACTCTTTTTTAATGTATTCCTGCTATTGTGAGGAGTGCTGGGAGATGGATGGGTGGAGGAGTCCGCTAGGTGATATGTGTCCGCTACCAGCACAGTGCAGTCACTCCACGTTTCCCCTTCGTCTACAATCTTGAGCAATGGCAATAATTCAGGCTCCAACAAACAGCGCCGGGGCTTTTTTCTTTTTGGCATTTCAATTGTTGGGTGGTTGGTGGTTTTTCTTCCACATTGTTCTTCAAACTGTTTCCCTGGGAAACTGGGAAAGTCAAACAGCTGACGAGATGTCACCTCATGAACTCTTTCCTTGGTTTCACACACTCACAAACAGCCACGTCGGCATTCGGACACACACTCTCAACCTCTCAAGCATTCCCTTTTTTTTTCTCTCTCTCTCTCTCACACACACACACACACACACACACACACACACACACACACACACACACACACACAACACACACACACACACACACACACACACACACACACACACACACACACACACTATTGTAAGGATCTCTCATCAACTGCTTGACAAGCTAAACGGCACACAGTCCTGTCTAAAGAGGCCGTGAGCTGCAGCTTTCTCCCACATGCTCACTGACTGTTGCCTCTTTCAAAGCTGCTTTTCACCGGATCACGTCACCCGGGGCCTTATGATGGATGCTGGCCTTCCTTGCGTTTACAAAAAAGGCGGCAGAAGCTCACAGTAAATCTAAGGATTTCCTTTGATTTTGCACACATTCCTCGATACAGAGTTTTTTTTCCATTTAGCCTACAGTGGCGCAAGCTTGAAAGAACGTGTGTGTGGTGCAATAAAACTTAGCTTTAACAGTCCTTTCCCTCTGGCGTTACCTGTTCACTGTGCATGCCCGTACCTGGGCCTCACACATGCCTGTTGTGACTGGTCATGCAGTGCTATATGGGGAGCGCCTATGACCGGAGGAATTATCCCGTGTTCAGACAGGGACATATGCATGAGCGCGCACACAGGCACACACACTGTGCGCGTGCACACACACTAACACACACACACATACATACAAATACATACATTCTTGCGTGTGCACATTACAGACACACACATTCTGTAAAAGCCAACAGTAGCGAAACAAGAGAAGATAGGCCTCTGTGTGTGCGACTGGCAGAGTGAATTACACGGTGAGCCAGAACACTAGCTTCCTGTCTCACACATAACAGCGCTGGATGGCTTTTCAGATGGATTTCACCCAATCTTGAAAACAAAACAGTGGGTCAATAACAGGGGTAATGGCCAACCGTTGAGGAAGAACAATTCACAAGTGATTTGCAGAGAAAGTGTGTGTTTAGGGCACTTTGCACCACCGTCTGTCACCCAGCCAGAAACATGGGGCACTCTGCCAATCCATTTGCAGGGCGTGACACCACAACTGCACGGAGACATCTGAATATTCCTGAGCCCATGATATGTGACTTGATATATCTCATCCCAGACAGGCCGCAGGGGGAAAGAATATGAAATCCCACTGATGAAAAGCTGATCATTCTGTCTCTAACGATACAGGAAGCCATGAAATCAATGACAAATTTGTGTTGTGAGCAAACGTACAAGACATTTTAATCCTTCAGCACTTTGCCTCTGATATTTATGTCTGTCGCCGGCGCTTTCATTATCATAAAGCGTGTTTAATATTTCTCAGCTGTGTGCGACGACCGCTACACTACAGATGATTGAGTGCACTAGATTTAGAGGCTCTCTGTCTCCCCTTCTCCTTGTACAGCTGTGTCCACGTACTCTAGGACCTACACACAGAACAAGAGCCAGCCCAGAGAGAGAGGGGGGGGGCATGGTGCCAACCAGGGAAGCCCACCGTGCCTCAGTCCCATCTCTCCAGCCGAGGGCTTTGATTCGCCTGATTGTCTCCAATATTGAGACACACAATAAACACAACATTTGGCGGCCATTTGCAATTCTAATCAGTCGCTCTCCACTGGCCTGGCCAGCTCAGCTCTAGCCCTCTGGGACATCACTCATCTGACTGCAAAATAATGACACAATCATCGCCATGGCTACGCTCTCACTGCGTCCCATGAGCGGCAGCACGGAGAGGATATTAATACACAGGAGTGATCGCAGGACTAAATGAATTAGCCAGGAGATTAGCTTAGATATCAGGTTAATGAATGTGCCACGCAAGCAACTTCTCCCATCTAGCATTTGGGGAACATTCAAACCCCCGCCCCCCCGGCGAGTAGGCAAGCTAGCAGGTCCACACCTGCTTCTGCAGGGCATGCTGCAACAGGATTTCAAAAAACCATCTTCGTCCTTACTGTGTAAACTCAGGTTTCAAACTTCACCTCTATCTGATTTTGAGAAACTGTGAAGTGACAATAAACCAGCGGATGTGATATGATCGTTATCCACTATGTCTGTTTGAACTGTGTGAAATTCTAACGTTATCGGAATATGAATCAATGGAACTGAAGAAGTTGAAGATGAATTAAAGTATATCTTTCCAAACGTTCCCAATCACACGTGTGCATTGTAAACAGTCTATCTGTTGGCTTTCCCCCTGCTGTTAGCATTGACCTGACAACATGATGGTAATAGATGCTTCAGATAAATGAGAGCAAAGTGACAGCAATCACCCAGCTTTTAGTCGCCTTGATGTATTTGCTTCAACAGTCACCAGGAAGATGAGAAACTGAAATTTATTTCAGAAAATTACAGGCACATCTTATGAAACGGGCTATTTGACTTGCAAATCATTCAGATGATTCATAACAGCAACTGTGCGCGTCTGCCCTCGTTTTCTCAGAGCGAGCGAGAGCATGTCCGTCTGTGTGTGTGTGTGTGTGTGTGTGTGTGTGTGTGTGTGTGTGTGTGTGTGTGTGTGTGTGTGTGTGTGTGTGTGTGTGTGTGTGTGTGTGTGTGTGTGTGTGTGTGTGTGTGTGTGTGTGTGTGTGTGTGTGTGTGTGTGTGTGTCACACGTCCTGCAGAGGCATGTGAATGACAGCTTGTCAGTAAAAGAGATGTCATTATCTGGCTAATGTGTGTGAGTTGTGACCAGGGGCCGGGTCAGATCACTAGCGGGGAGCTGACACTCAGAGCACAGGAAACATTTTGTTCTGATTTCCCACCAGAGGGGAAACACTCTTCACAAACCCAATGCTCAACCTCATTTAGAGGTTATTCCGATACGTGTGTGTGTGTGTGTGTGTGTGTGTGTGTGTGTGTGTGTGTGTGTGTGTGTGTGTGTGTGTGTGTGTGTGTGTGTGTGTGTGTGTGTGTGTGTGTGTGTGTGTGTGTGTGTGTGTGTGTGTGTGTGTGTGTGTGTGTGTGTGTGTGGTGTGTGTGTGTGTGTGTGTGTGTGTGTGTGTGTGTGAGTGAGATCACTCATGACAAATGATGTGATTTTCATTTTTTTTATAAATAATTTTTTTTTCCATGAGCTTCTTCTTTAAAATCAACATGGCAGGGGATGTTTTGTCTTTGTTGAAGTGAAGTGAAGAGGAGAGGTGTGGTAAAGCTCACCCCTCCCTGCCCTTAGCCTTTGACTTTTACTGTGTAACAACAATACGCGGCTTTTAGTTCAGTGTCCTGCAGTCGATCTGTTAGAGCGCTGATAAGAGAAGCTGATGGATAGGTTTAATCAGCCAAGCCCAGGGATCAAGACCACGCCATGGATCAATCAAAGGCTCACTGCTTTACAAAGAAACTGCTTTTATCAGTGTTACAGGCCTCTCTATTTGAAAAAAATCTAATAAAAAAAGAGAATATTGTCTGTTGAAAGCTGAACTAATGCGATGAAAAATAATAAGCAGTGGGGAAAAAGTGCAGTTAGAAATATAAAGGGAGACATTCACATAGGTACATACACATCTGAAATCACCCAGTATAAAGTCCTACGGCAACTCTCTAACAAAGCATCACGCTAAATGTCCCTGGTCTCTAACACAGTAAACACCTCCTGACGTCAACTCAACTCAACCTCTGAAACACAAGAAGTGAGATGAAACTGAACCCACAGGGGAACACAGCAAAGAGACAAGAGCAGCTGAGAACTACCTCCACCAAACAAACCATACATCTCCATATGAGAAAGACAGACGCTGTTAGGACTGTAGCACAGTGTTTTCAACACACAGCTGCCTTCTCACAGCTCAAAAGAAGCTTCTTCTTATCAGACAATGTGAGTGACAAGTCTATTCTCTGCTTACAATCTCAGCTCATGATTGTTAAAGACAGCTACACATGTCCCCTCCAATCCAAAGACAAATGAGTTCCTCTTTCTTCCCTCCCGTTGGATGGGAGATCTTATCCAGGCAGACATGCTTAAGTTGTCAGTGGCTTTGTAAAAGCCCATATTGAACGGCATATTGACTGATGCAATCGTGGAGACACACATCATTAGACTCATTAACAGTGAATGGGGGAAAAGGGGAGGACGGTCTTAACTGGTGCAGCGGGAGTGTGTGTCTCCTGTGATAACGCTTGCCCTTTAACAAGCAGAGTGAGGGCCGAGATGCAGGCTGTCTGTGTTAAAAAATGAAATGTGTGTGATGTGTGTGCTAATAAATAGCTTGTTTGACATGAGGCTATTCTCATTCACACAGTTTGCTCTGTGATAACCGGGTGGATTGTGGCCTCGTAAAAAGACACTCCATGTGTTGTTTTAGGAAGCCATTAGGAAGCGGGACGTCTCCATTACATCAAGGGGCTATCTGATCATTATTACTGCCATCTGTAACGCACACTCCAGTCTTAATCGCTACGAGCCAACCACAGCTGACTCCTGAGCTAGCGTGCACAGACACACACTCACATAGGCCTATGCACGCTAGCTTCCACTCTGATGTACACACAGTTTGTGTGTGTGTACATCAGAACGTGACACAAGTTAACATTGCAGCTTTAGGGTCAACGCATTTCAGCACTAAAAACTACTCAAAGCAACAAGGAGTGGAGCACCACAATCCTGTTGAAGCCAGAGACTTGCATCAAACCTTTCTTAGCTCAAACCCAAACTCCCAACACCCCGTGCAATGCAATCGCAATCTCCCAGCCAGAGAACTGCCCGCACCCTTCAAAGGCTCATCACAGGACGCACATCTAATGCAGGGAGAAGGCCGCTTAAAGCCTCCGCCAGGCACACAGTGCTTTGAAGCCCCCTGCTCCAGCCCCTCCTACAGCCAGCCAAATCATTTCTCCTTCCCCTCCACCGGCCCATTGTGTGCCGGGCGGCTGTGGAAGCTGCTCTGCTTGTGGGGCGCCTTCAAGGATCACGCCACTCTCATACCAGAGCAGGGCCAACTGCAGGAAATGAGACTCTACCGAATGCATGGGGTTCTTCATGACAATAAATATATGTATGCACTCATGTATATTTCAAATGGGAATTTGACTGAGGCTGCATAATGCACACGCAAGGTTCAGACACATTGGGATTCTTGACATGCACGAGGTGCTACAATCAGACACAGGTATAAATAAATGAGAAAATGCAGCAAACAGAGCTGAGAGCAGGCAACACAGGCCTGGCCCGGAGTACAGAGCTTTGACTGCAATAGAAAAGCCTTCATCTTAGAGACAGCAGAGAGAAGAGAGAGGAGTGATGTGTTGGAGGTTGAGGCTGTCATGTTTCACAGTGGGGAGGGGGGGGGGGGCTCCTAGGACGGATGAAGACAATCACTAAAAGTAGTCAAAGTTTTCAGTGCAGAGGGAGATAGTTTAAGAGACCAGGCAGAGTGTGGAAGATGAGCATGGTGTGGAATGTTCTATTAGAGAGGGCCATAAGAGGAAACACTAGCATGGCTCCTCATTATTAGATTGAGTCAATGCAGTGCCTTGCTTTTCTTATTCTCTGCGTAGTTCATAAAGCGAGGGGGAGAGCTTTAGGGTATTGTGTTTGCTTTAGCAGACCTTCACTCATATTTCCAATATCCCAGAGATGAGAGGCTTCCATGGCAAAGCACATCATGGGGGAGAATAAACACACATGTAATGGGGACCATGTGTGTGGGAGATGAAACGGCCCTCCCTCGTATGAATGGGATGAAATATAGAGCTGCGTCCTGCTGCGCTCCAATCACGGCCCTAAGAAGTCGGTGTGGAGAGGGGAAATGGCAGACCCCCGACAGCCTGTCTCACTCAACACACACACAAGCTGCCAATATGGAGCATTCTATGTAGAGGCCTGGCTCTGACAGTGACATCTCCATTCACTCCTCAATTCTTTTTCTCTCTTCCCAAACATGCGTGGGACACAAATCCCCCCCCCCCCCCCCCACACACACACACACACAACACAGAGCCAGAGGCCATGGGAGGAGGAGCAGCGCTAGGGCATAAAAAAAGCCTTTCTCCCTGCCGTGGGTCTCTGTGGGGTTTAGCATGGCATTATGGGAAGATTAGACTTTTAGAGTGCTCCGCTATGTGATGTCATTGTTGGTTTTACGTTGTCTGGATGGCTTGTGGAACTCAGACTCCATGGCAGGCACATTTCTCTCAAAACAAAAAAGTGCTCTGGGTTGCAGTTGTGATTGATTGCAGGTTTCTATTGTATCTGTCTGCTGCAGCGCTATTGGAAGAAGAATTAGTCGGGACAAAAACTCATGGAAAACGCCGGGCATCTGACTCCATCAATCAAGTCAGCAATCAAAATAATTCAATTAAGAGGACTTAAATCCCACTGGCTTAACCAGTCCCCTGCTCCAATAGCCCAGAGACAAACTCAATTTACCCACAATCCATACATGATAGCATTAACTCTACTTTTAGGCTCAAATCTTGTTCCATTACTGACATTTTCTAAATATCAGGGGAAGTGAGGAGGAAATAACCCAGTGTCACTGTTTACTTAGGACAACACGGGGGGGAAATTAAATAAACAAGAGCAACTTCAAACACATATTCAAATTGAAGACAGGCTGTCCAGACAAATAACCCAATTTGCTTAGTTATTTAGAGAGGACTTATTTGCAAAGTACATAGCACTTTAGAAATATCTTATGGGTCTGGTAAATGGACGCATGTTACAGATGCAGGATTGTGGAGGGACAGGGGGCTGAAAATGTGTGTAATTGTCTTTTTCGGGCCGTTTCCGAGGTGTGAAAGGGAATGCGGGGCTTGCAGTGGGGCGTCCCAGGGAGAGAGGCCATTGAAGCGTCAGTCACAGCTGCCACACAGAGCTGCTCAGGCCGGGCACAGGCACACAGCAGCTCCAGGGCCCAGGCCTACACACACACACACACACACACACACCACACACACACACACACACACACACACACACACACACACACACACACACACACAACACACACACACACACACACACAGGGCCCTACACACACACACATGGCCCTACACACACACAAACACACATGGCCCTACACACAACACACACACACACACACATACAGGGGCCTACACACACACACACACACCACACACCACACAGGGGCCTACACAGAGAGAGCGCCCAGGCCCTACACACAGGGCTGGGCTGGGGAACAGCAGGAGACACATTCAGACTCCTCTCCCCAGAACAAGGGGACTGGGGATCATACTGGGAGTTTGCTTAGAAAAGGCTGAGCACAAGAATTGGCAGAATGGGTTAATAATGGAGGCATGTATAAAGACTCACACTCACCACCACACCAAAACACACACACACACACACACAACACACACACACACACACACACACACACACACACACACACACACACACACACAATCAAAAAACACAACACACACACACACACCGCACATACCTACAAACTTCAATGCTTTTTGGGACTGTCTGTCTTGCCTGTGGGCATGGTGGGAAAAAGAAGAAGTTGGGGGGGGGCTAAGATAAATCAAACTTCTAGATATTTGGGAGCCACGTTTAGAGAAACACACACACACACAGAAAGAGAAGGACTGCAACAAGATTAGTGCAGAAATGAGAGGTTTCTTTCTGGATGCCTGGGGAGCCTAATAGTGCTAAAGTCCTGAGGATTAGACACTGTGCCATTTCCATGCTCCCCTAATGGTCTCCATGTCCTGCCTGTGTAGCCATAGATGGATTATGATGCTTTATAATTAAGGTGGGGGGAGGACCGCCCATCTGCCATGCTGACACACTTACAGGGGGGTTCCCCTGGGAAAAGGGGGATGCGACCACACTGTTCCATTACTTTATCATTTTATCATTCTATTATCCTAGCACTCCATTCAATTACACTGTCACTCCATTACTGTAGTCCTAACAGTGAACAAAGAGCTGTGATGATCAGTAATGATATGTCATATGAGTCAGGCCTCAGCTAGTCTCTACTTGTAAAATACTTTCTATTACACAAGTCAGGCTCACTTTGGTTCAGCTTCAAAACCCCCAGGTAAGTGATTCAACAGTTCGCCAAAATATATTATATTATATTATATTATATTATATTATATTATATTATATTATATTATATTATATTATATTATATTTATATTATATTATATTATATTATATTATATTTATATTATATTTATATTATATTATATTATATTTTTGGAGGAACTGAAAATTAAATATTTTTTAGAGTATACATATATATATAACAATACCATATATATATATATATATATATATATATATATATATATATATATATATATATATATATACACACAGTTGTGCTCATAAGTTTACATACCCTGGGAGAATTTGAAATACACAAATATATATATATATATATATATATATATATATATATATATATATATAATAATATATATATTTACATGTATATATATAGCTCTGGATTTTTTTTTTTTTTTTTCTTAAATCTTTATCTCTACATAACTTATTGAAAATGCTCTTAATGACCAGAAAATGTATTGGAATTTGGTAGAAATGTTGTCAGTAGTTTATATTATAAAACCAAAATGTTCATTCTACTCAAACATATGCCTATAATAGTCAAACGAGAGACACTGAACATCTGGAGTGTTCTCTTAATTTTTTCCAGAGCTGTATATATATAAACTGTATATATAACATTACTTAAATAACATTAATATAAAAACTAGTAAATAAACCTTGAGTGAGGATTTGTTTTTTGTTTTTCTCTTGTTTGTTTTTGGTCTTCTTGTTATTTTATAAGTGAGGTTGAGAACTCTAGTAAAAGTTTTTTAAATTACAACTAAATTACTAGTAAGTGAAATGTGAATCATGATTTATTTTCATCCAATACATTTTTGTAATGTTTTAAGGTGCAGTCAAAAGCCCAGTAAAATGCCATGTAGAGTTAGTATGTGGACCAAGAGTTACCACCTTTTGGGACTTTTTATAGTTCTCTAGATGCAGTTGAAAGCTCCAAGTAAAAACAATAATAAAGCTTCAAAGTAGACTTTGAGTCAGGAATGTAAAATGTTTTGGTTCTTCAGCAATAAAGCTCATAATTTAACATGCTCATTCCCAGTCAAACTCTGACATTTTTATTTGTTAATAAACATGCACTCCTCGTCCTGTCCCGCCCAGTTCTGTCATTGTTCGCTGGGATCCTGCATTCCAAAGCGCTGGCACACTAAAGTCCAAACCTCCACACACAGGTCTTTGGAGGGCCACAATGTGGGGGAAACAGATCCCTCGCTGCCTGTATGCCCGTCACTACTCATGACGTGTGATAGAAGTCCCTGGCTGGCTGCTGGTAGAGGAGGCCTGTCTCCCCAGCACACAGGGCTCCTCTCAGGCACAGCTCAGACTATGAGCTCAGTCCAGAGGAGGAGGTTAGCACGGCCCCAGTCCCAGCCACAGGGGTAATGGTTTTAGAGATGGCTGTCACACAGATCCGTTCCACTGTCCAACATCGCCGCTGATCTCCACCAATCCAAGGCCGCTTGCCTTTCAATGGCTCCACTTCTCTCTCTCCTTGTCCCCCTTTCTTTCTTCTCTTCTCCCTCTCTCTTCCCCCCCGCGCGCTGACACATGGAAGTAATCTAGAGCCTTACTCTGGACTGAAAGGATGTGCGGTTGAGCACAGGGCCGCGTTTCAACGCTCTGCCCCGGCTTCCTTTCCTCTCCTGTTTAATCCCCTTATGTTCAAACTGCTCGTATGTAGAAGAACTAAGATGGCAAACAATAGGCAGACTTTTCCCCGCTTTTCCCCCAACTTACTCCCTGCTCAGCTTGCTGTTCCACTGCATCTTCCATGCAGTTTGACTGTGTTGAGCTGGAGAGGCAGTGTGAGGGAAAGCTTTGCAGCAGCAGTGTGCCTGTGCTGGGGCAGAGCTGATGGGAGCTTCCTGGTGTGTGCCAGCCCAGCCAGGCCTCTCTATGCAGCCACTGTTCACCCACTCCACACTGCTAAACACGCTGACAGGGCCACACGCTCCTAACACTTCCTTAATGCTCCACTGTGGACCCACAAAGAACAATGGCACACACCGACTACACTTTCAAGCACTCACTCACTTCCATAAGCATAAGTCCCTTTCATTAAACACTTAAGTCTCCGTCAATATGAGAACAAACACACAAATGACCTCATATTGTTAAATATTCATTTGACTAGATAACTGATTAAGACCCAATCTCTTTCCACTGTGTTGTTGTTGCTGGGCCCACCTACTACAGGCTAAAACACTTATGCTGAATGCACAAGGTCTCAACAGGTTTCTCATAGTTTCATGTGACTCACAGCAGACAGGCTGAGAACATGTCTGTCACGCCTTTGTGGGAGTTCTGTTCCAAGATTAAAAAATATATCAATTGCCTATTCCAGGCCTGTAATTTAACATCCATTCATCACTTCTTTATTCCTTTATTTTCTTGATGTATAACTAATGGGCCATTTGGTCTATACAAAGCAGAACCATGGCTGTGACAATTTCTTGAAACAAATTAAATAATAATAAACATTATAAATAATAATAATTATCTGGAAACAAAGAGGTTTTGTCAACGTATAAGTGATTTATCCATTATAAGTGTGGGCAATATATAGCATGAGGCCATATTGATTTTTTTGACAATTTCTTTTGTTGGGTCTTGTCTTATGTATGTCTGTCTGTGGTTGCATTAGATTGTAATAACAGGATTGTTGCATCAATGTAATTGAAGTGTGTTGATGAGTCAGGTTGTTAACTCCCTGGATCAATCAACACTCACTGAGACATTCCTGTTGGGTTAGTTCAGCAGTTATTTCTCATGTGAGTTTCTGGGAAATACACGGCAACATTTTTATATTGTGACATTAAAATAAGATTAGATGATCAAAGTTGCTGTTGATTGTTTTTGATGAGTTAATTGATTTACTGAATGATCTTTTCACTTCTGGCTTCAAGTGATTCATTGCGTTCAGCTGTTGCCCCTAGTTGTGAATCAGTCCCTACATGTCTTATGAAAGGAAACCAACTGTAACTGTGTGTCAAGAAGAGCAGTTGGGAACTCGTTCTAAAAAAGACAAAAACAAAATGATAAAATGAGTTGCAAATGCTGGTTGTGTCTTTAAAAAAAAAGAAAGAAAGAAAGAAAACGGGGAAGGAAAGCTGGAGTTTCATGCGCACCACTGCTTGAATATAAAGAAATGGACACATTAATAACACACACAAAGCAGAGTGATCGGTTTTCAGTGATGTGGCAGCCAAACCACCAGTGGATAAAGTGAGTCCATCTGGAGAGAGAGAGAAACCATGATGGAAAAAAGGGCATTTTATCCCTCCTGAAATAAAGCTAAAGATCACCACAGCCTCTTTCTGGAGCCCAGGTGCCCCTACGTATAGATAACTCAACCAAGAATGTGTCCTTACACACCGCTGAAACAACAAGACATGTCCACACAGAAGTGCACACACACATAAAAGCTATAACGCAGCTGTCCTTATAGTGAGACACAGGGTGCCTTTACAGCACCAGGGGCCAGTTGCTGTGCACAAGTATTTCTTATTGGTCGGCCCTCTCTCTCTCTCTTTCTGTGTGAGTGGGGCTCAGGCTCTAAGTCTCTCTGTGTGTAATGAGATCTTTATCAGAGGGAAACACGATCACAGTCTAAAGGGGGATGGGGGGGGGGGCAGGAGAGGTGTGTATGGTGAGGAGGAGTAGGGGGCAAGCAGCTAGCCTCTGCCCCACACTGCAGCGCTGCCTGGAAGCAACCTGTTTCAGGCGCCTCAATATCTGTGGAGTGAGCTTAGATATTTCACAGGTCACAACAGTGCACCTGAAATGTATTACGTCATATTAAATGTAATATTGGGTGCACCCACAATATATGCTGGTAAGCCTAGATGAAAAAGATAGGCGCACCGGTGCAACCAGTGAAGAAGTGAGTGTGGAGCATAGATAGTATGTCTATCATATCTATATCTGGAGCCCTGCACACTGCAGCGCTGCCTCAACCAAAGCCTGCTCTACTCAGGCTCTAGCCTGGAGCTTTCACCCAGCTCTTGTTCAACAGGTTACGGCAGTTTGGGTTTTGCAGCGGCAAGTTTTGTTTTTTCAGCCTCCTCCTGAAAGCCTGCTTGTTATTTAAATGTCAGCTCAGAAGAAGCCTTTCTGGACATGACTGAGAATGAGTCAAAGCTTTGTGGCTGATTGAGAACACAGCTCTGATAACATCTCTTCTGAGAAACAAAGATAAGGCCCACGTCTGTTTGTTCTTTCCCCTAATGACCTCATAGGGAAATATTTATTCTTCCCACCCAATTATCTTATCGGAAAAAGCTCATTATGAAATAAAAACTTGAACTGTAATTAGGCCTTCTGTGCACCTATTCCATTCTAGCAGCCAAATGAGCTGAGGTTGTTTAAGAAAACACATCATTAACAATACACTGGCCACCTCATCATCCAGTACGCATCTTATTTCTCCCTTTAAAATAGTTTTTTTTCTGTTTTCGGAACAACACTTCTGCCAAATATCACTAAAAAATCCCCATCAAGTCCAACTTAATCGTCAAACTCACTGAACCTTTAAAGCATGCAAGCACGTTATAAACCAAAGCAGTCAACTGTTCAACTGTGAGCCAGGCAGCTGTGGTCGCTGCCGGGCAGCAGAATGAGATGAGTAGAAGGAAAAGACTCACAGCAACACAGGCTTTACTTGACTTTTATCACAAATGCAACGCCTATCTCTCTCTCTCTCTCTCTCTCTCTCTCTCTCTCTCTCTCTCTCTCTCTCTCTCTCTCTCTCTCTCTCTCTCTCTCTCCCCTCTCTCTCTCTCTCTCTCTCTCTCTCTCTCTCTCTCTCTCTCTCTCTCTCTCTCTTTTATGCGATTTTGTGGGCTTCAGAACGGACACGTAGGCCAAAAAATGTCGGCAAACTGTTTCCAAGCCTCACCGAGAAAAAAAAGCAAAGGGGTTCAAAAGCAGTGCGTCAGCCTCATGGCCAGCCCCCTGTCTATTCGCTGGCCACATGTTTTCAGAGGTGTGCCAGGCCTAGAGCTGCAACGATTAATCGACGAATCGATTATTCATCGTTAATCGTTTCAAGTCATTTTTGAATAAAAAAATCCAAATTCTCTGATTTCAGCTTCTCAAATGTGAATATTTCCTGGTTTCTTTAATCCTATTATGACAGTAAACTGAAATATCTGTGTGTTTTGGACATAACAATACATTTGAGGACGTCAACATGGGCTTTGGAAAATTTATCAACATTTTTCATCCATTTTCTGACATTTTACAGACCAAAACACTAATCGATCGATTAAGTATGTTTGGTCTGTAAAAGTAAAATAATCGACAGATTAATCGATTATCAAAATAATGTTAGTTGCAGCCTAGTGCCAGCATGTGTTCCTTCTCTCTGTCTACCATCACTATGTTTGTCTCTTCTACAGCAGCTGCAAACAGGCCGCGCTAGCTCCAGGTCAGGAGGTAAATATTAGCAAAGGAGGGTTAGAGGACACTCACAGCAGCAAACCCTCTCAGATTATCTTTAAATTGGCATCACTGCAGCATTCCCGGGCACTTTGCAATGTTTGTGTGTGTGTGTGTGTGTGTGTGTGTGTGTGTGTGTGTGTGGGTGTGTGTGTGTGTGTGTGTGTGTGTGTGTGTGTGTGTGTGTGTGTGTGTGTGTGTAGTTTATGTATATGCACAGTTTACATTGCAGTGCTAGCTAGCTTCAGCAAAAATGGACGGGACGTGATCAGTCATAACAAAGTGACATTTTGGGGCTTAATCCCACTCAACTAAATGAGAACTAATCGGATTGGTTCTGATCAAATGTTAGAGGCTTTCTTTAGCAGTCTTGTCCTCCACCACCCCCCCCCCCCCCTCTCTCTCTCTACGCCTCATCCACCCTGTAATTAAATATCAAAAAGCCTCTGATACATCCTGCAGCTAGACGCAAACTCCGGGATCTTTCCTTCTCCTTTACCAGATGGCTCCCCGGTTTATGATGTATGTTGCCTGTTCAAGCACGCTGTGTGGAAATCAATTAAGCAAACCCCAGTTATTGATAATGCAGAGGCAGAGTGATAGCATCCGCACACGGAAATCCATAAAAGCAGGAGGAACTCTCGCTCGGAGACGTGGGACACACACATACATTTTTTTTTAAAACAGGCACACACATGCGCACGCACGCACACACTCACACACACACTACACACACACACACTGTCTCAGCCCCAAAACCTGCTGCTTTCCTATACTGTGTCTCATAACTCACGGCCCTGTAGGGAAGCGATGGTATTGTTATATTCGGTGTATATGTGGTACAGTGTGCAAATAGAGAGGGCCAGATTCATTTATTAGCTGAGGCAGCAGTGCTCCCCAAAGTGGGGAACAGGAAAGTAAGACGTCGTAAATCTGGATAAGTCACCAGATAGTGTACTGTACATTTCTATAGGCTCTCTCTCTCTCTGTCTCTCTCTCTCTCTGTTATCACTATGCTGTAATGTGGGCCCAAAACAGAGAGCAAGGAGCTCACCACAACACACGGTGAAGACAGATGCTGATTGCTGTACAAGTAGTCCCTTCTTATTTCCTATCAGACACCTCTGCTGACTGATACATTTCTCTCAGAGACAGTGGTTTGCGTTATTGCAGAGCCTGCACACAGACAGATAATGTCTGTTGTGTTGTGAGTGTGGAGCAGCAGCAGGGTAATTAGGTTGAGAGAGAAACACTTTGCAGAGTGCATTATTGTTCCACTGTGAACTTTATGAAAGATTGAGCCAGCGAGGGGCTTTGAACAGGACCAGATGGAGAAGTGATCTCCACATCTCTAAACCAGCGTGGTAACCTTCTAAGACATTCCCTCCAGGTGACATCATCAATCAATAAATGTCCCCCCCTCTCCCTCCCCCTCTCCCTCCTTTTTTCATTTGTCTCCCCATGACTGACACACAGTGTGGGCTTTTTTGTGCGTGTGTAAAAATGTGTGGGGTGTGTGTGTGTGTGTGTGTGTGTGTGTGTGTGTGTGTGTGTGTGTGTTGTGGTGTGTGTGTTGTGTGTGTGTGTGTGTGTGTTGTGTGTGTGTGTGTGTTGTGTAATGATGACGCTCATTGTTCCACTACCTCCGCAGCCAGTGTCAAATAAAAGCTGATGGGCCGTAGTTCTAGCATTAGGACCGGGCCGGCCACACACACACACACACACACACACACACACACACACACACACACACACACACACACACACACACACACACACACACACACACACACACACACACACACACACACACACACACACACACACTTCGATGAACATGGCAGCAATATTCATAGTCACTGACTGCACAAGGATCTCCTATGACATTTGGGGATACATCATGGATTGACTTGAACAAATAAGTTGTAGTTAGAAGCTGGTCCATACCCTGCATCTCCCCTGGCTGCTGTGGCCTCACATCACAGTCAGCTCCAGCCAGCAAACACAGGAGAGGGCTTTTCTTTCTTAGTTTATTTTCCCCTTGTGTATTCCCCGCTTTCCAACATCACGCAAATGTGGATGTCAAGTCTAAGTGAGTGATAATTGTAACCAGAACGTATTTTATTATCAGCAGTCTGGGCTCACTCTGCTTGTATTGATGGGAAAAATATGAATTTTTAGAAATATGTTGGCTTCAAGGTGCCTTAGGTTTGATGCAAAAACAAATAAGCAATATCCAAGCCAGGACAATTATGGGAAATGTATTGTATTTCAAGCATTCCCTTCTCTGATATCTGAAACCCCTTATCGCACATTTTCGTAGGCCTAAGACTAAATAGGAACAGTGGAGAGTTGGGACAAAGTGTGGCCCGCGTTCAGGGGCTCCTGAGACGGACTGAGAGGAAGAATATCTCCGGCTCCAGTTAACAAGGCTTACACCTTGACACGCTCGGCATGCTTTCCCTCACTTTACTAGTTCATTCTCTACTTAGCTAATTATCATTTACGAGAAAAAACGTTAAGATAAAAAAAAAGTGGACTAAGTATCATCGAGATAGCTGTGATCATAAATGAAGTGTCCAAGCAGACTTTGCTCTTTAGTCAGGCCATACAGTGCGTGTAGGCTTTATTACATTGTCATAAACGGCCGTAATGAACCTTATCTATCATTGCGTTTTAATTGAGGCCTACTGTGTTTCTTTGGTGTTACAATATTCCCCACAATTTGTGTTCATAAAAAAATCCATTATGACATTTTTATTTTTTATTTAGATAATTGCCACATTTAACAGAACATTTAGAATTGCTCGCACGGCACGCTATGGAGACTTTTCCAGTAATGTTGTTAGCCCTCCATTACGCACCCAGTGAGTTTGGTATGCTTGGTTGTACAAATTAAACGCGAGACTTACTTGGTATTCTGCGAGCTCCAAATGATAGTCTCCAGCGATTTGGCTGAAGGTAACGCCGACCTGCACATTAAAATAAAGATCCAAAGGTAATACTTCCAACAGCCGAGTCTCGCCATTCTGATGAACGTTGGACTACAGACAGTGAGCCGAGAACTGGTCGCGGCGGACAGCGCGCCTGGCAGCCTTTATCTGAGGGAAGGTGAGCTACGATCAGTCGGGAGCATGTGAGGTCGATATCAGATACATGTCCTTCTGTCCAGCGTCTTTAAGATCTGCTCCAGGCCCGCGTGTCCTTGACTGAACTGTCCCCGGGACGCGAGGAGGAAAGCCGCTGATTGTGGGCACACGAAGCCGCTTGTCCTGTATGACCTGTGGCTCTCTGGAGGAGACCGCGATCCGATGAGAGATTACACGGATCTAGCCCTTCGCACTACAGTTCGTGGAGAGACAATGTTCCGCCGTGTCTCGGTGGTTGCTCCACTGATGGTGTGTACCTGTCGCTGGATATAGCCTACAACAGATGACCACACTCATCCATCAGTCTCAACTCCGCAGCACGCTGGGAATCCCGAGGTCCACTTCATTCCAGTGTTATCTTTCACTCCTCCTCCGCCTCCCCGCCGCTATTCTTCTCCCGAGAGGAATTGAGTTTCTATTGTAAATCTCCCTCCCGGCGCGTTGGGCTCCAGCAGGGCAGCCTATAGTCCAACTCGGGCACTCTGCGTGACCAGTGCGTAGCCAATACAGATTAGTCTCTTTCGCTCCTTGCTTTGCCGCTTGCACACAAGAGAAAAGTACCGAGGGTAGATCAGACCTGCTCAGCAGCCTGCACCGGCTGCTCTCAACCCGCCTGCCAACATGTCCATACCGCTGGGTTCTGTCTAAACACCGCACACCACAGCGTGGATTCTGTCTACCTATGGTCTATACACCGTACACAACAGCGTGCGCTCCGCGGTGCGCAGCAGCTCGAGCTCCACTGTAACCGGAGCCGAGCAGAGCGCAGGGGGAACAGCCCACCAGCGGGCCGCGGCCAATCAGAGCGCGCTGTCCGGACAGGAAGCGGAGGCATTATGGGGACGTGGAGGGGAAGGGAGGGAGAGAGGGAGAGAGGGAGGGAGGCTGTTATTTGGTTGACCCCACATCGCCGCCCCCTCCACCTCGGCCCCTAAGCCATCGACCCAAATGGAAATGGACTTTGAAGTTATTCGTCATAACGAATGCTTTTGTGAGGAAAATGGGCGTGATGGACTATTGGAGCGTGTGTAAAAGTGCCTATGATGAAGGGGGGCAAAGTTTGGCCCATTTAAGTCAGGCGGGACCGGCTTGTCCCTGCTGATCCAGCACTAAACATTCTATAACATTCCTATAATCTGCCTATCAACCATAGTATAGCTATCAACATGTAGCCAAAGGGAAATGATACATAGATATTGTAGGTAGGATCAATACATTTCTCTGTGCTACAATGGCAGCAGAAATACTGTTGTAGACATCACTCAATCTTTTTATTCCACAATAATCTTTAGCGTGACTGTAGAGTATTACAGTAGGCCTGTTATTTTGTGTCCATTCCTTTTCCCTGCTCTGAAAGCAATGATGATTAATAGCCTCTTTGGATCCCTTTCTAGTCGTCCCCTTTTGGGATAATGAACTGCATGAGAACTTAGTCTCCAGTGTCCACAGACAATAGACGGTCGGTAGCCTATAGTCATTGGGCCATTCATTCATTGAGGAAGAAATGCTTGACACATAATTGATCATGTCCATGTCTGTGCCCCTTTTGTGTGTGTGTGTGTGTGTGTGTGTGTGTGTGTGTGTGTGTGTGTGTTTTGTGTGTGTGTGTGTGTGTGTGTGTGTGTGTGTGTGTGTGTGTGTGTGTGTGTGTGTGTGTGTGTGTGTGTGTGTGTGTGTGTGTGTGTGTGTGTGTGTGTGTGAGTGAGTGAGAGAGAGAGAAAAATAGAGGGAGTGTTTCTCTTAATTTCGCAGCATTTATTCAATCAATGCCGCCCCCTAATGGTTATGATGAAATCGATTGCTGCCATACAGGAGGAGTTCAGCATAATTGGAAGGGAGAGATAACAGGCATTTAAAGACACGCCTCTATGGTTCCAGAAATATCTTCTTTTCTTTTTTACATCCCGTTGTGTCTTGACCGTCCATTAATCTTTGAGAAAACAATAATCAGCTTTCACCCTATACAAGCATGATTATGATTATACACTGCCTCTAGTTATTATCTGAGTGTATTGATGTGTGTGTGTGTGCCAGTGATAGAAGGGGCCACATACCTTTCAGTCGCATGGATGATTCAGAGTATAGGTGCACAATGTCACCTAAGTGTGGAGAAAAGTGTGAAAAGGTAATGAAGTTTGTTCTTGACCTGTTCTTTAGGAACATAACAAGGAGAGCTTCACAGACAATCAGCTCAACAACATTAAGACATGAAACACATTCGTTAAAGAAGCAAATATAAAGTTTCTCACACAAGTTCATTATGATATAAAGTCAATAAAACAAATCATTCTTACATGACAGCGTACGTTGACTTTTTAGTTTTTTCATGAGTATTAAAGTGTCCATGTACATGTTGAATTCCATAAGAAAAATATATTGATGTCTGGAAGGGACCTAGATAACTTTGTATTATGAGTATGAAATTAAGCAAATGCAATCATAAGATTTATCATGTATTCTAACAACTTATCTTTACTCTACAAGTGTTTGCTGGAGGCTTGACATGGCTGCATCACCAGTAGCCTGCCCACGGAGTGTGGTCATAGTAACAGCAAACACAGCAGTTGCTTGCAGAGCCTGGCATGTCCCCTGTCTGAGGGTCTGGAACACCTGACACCCCCATGGCCAATGGCACGCTCCCACAGAGATACCTGATCTACTGCGAGCCAATCACACGCCTCCAGTGAGCAACTTTGATGAGTGTCACAGCTGCCAGTGGTCAGGAGGAATAAATGCTCCTGTGGTGCTGATAGGGACATAGCATGCTTTTGATCAAAACCACAGCCCTCAACTGAACACACTTGATCAGCCAAGTACAATACAAGACGGATATTGCCTCGAGGAGGAATAAAAAAGGGATGATTTTACAACAGCAGCTAGTGCAACACGTCATCACATACAACAGGAGGATATGTATTATATTTGTATAAATATTAGATAATGGACTCTCCACATTATTCTACATTCAAACGCCAAAGATTTATGCAACAACACCGTGCTGTATATGTAAAGACAAAGCAGTGTATTGAGCGTAACTTTCATTTTCATGTTTCTCACACACACACACACACACACACGCACACACACGCACACACACGCTCACAACACACACACACATGCACGCACGTATGCACGCACACGCTCACACACACACGTACGCACACACACACACACAGTACGCACACACACACTATGGAAAGCAATTTGATCCCCCCCAGACGGCCACCTATGAAATGGTGGCATTTCCACAGAATGAGGTCATCATGTTAATGCCTATAGGTGGCTGTGATTAGTGCTTCTATAAATAGCCTGAACGTTGGATACCACAGGAGCTCATACACACACACCCCTCAGACTATCCAAAATGGAGTCAGGCTGCAACCAGTGTTTTAATGATTGATTTTTTTTTTTCATTTTAACGATAATGAATAGTCTTTTAAAATTGTCAGAAACTTGTGAAAATGCCAAGCGCCATTTCCCAGAGGCTACGGCTGCTGTTTTGTCTGACTTACAGTTCAAAAACACCAGCCCTATAGGTTCAAATACCCACACTTTCTGCTATTTAGTATGGTAGAACAACGATTTAGGATGTCCCAATTCGTGTGGTCAGATTTAGTATGCTTAAAAATATCTAGATGTCTACTACATCCTGCCGAGATTTTGAGTGTTGAAATCAGCATGCTATTTGGGCGATTCTGACCCAAAATCCAGTGCGCACCGGACATGACGTAACATCAACAACCAGGGATGCAACGAATATAAAAGCAAGAGGCAAGATCAAGGCGCAATGTTATGATGAAATAAATAAGTTAAATGGTGTCCCAATTGTATGCGTACTGCATGCCAACTAGATTATTTTAATGGTCATATCTAGTATGTAGAATAGGAAAAAGAGAGAGTACCGGTATGCAATTTGGAACGCAGCCTAAGTCTACAGCCATGGACAGGCAAAGAAGGGCTTTGAGCTAAATGATAACCTGCTAACATGCTACTCAGGCCTGCTGCTAAACTTTTGGGTGCCCTAAGCTTAAATTGTCAGTGAGCCCTCCCCCCCCCCCCCAAATTAAAAAATAAAAAATAAAACACCAAGATGCTCACAATTTTTTTGCCCTTGCAATATCTCTGCGACTGCTTTTTGGCACATTTGCTGTAGTGATGAGTTTTTGTGAACAGCATTTACTAACAGAAAGAACAGCTTAACGTGTGAAAAAAGTTGCCGAGTATCCTACTATCTGCCCATGCAAAGGAGAGACTCTGTGGACATTGCCCACAGAAAAACTAGTGATGGGTGAATTTGGAGGTGGGCTGTCTCCGTGTCCACCTAATCAGAAGCTAGCTAGGTTCTGGTATAGTAAATAGACATATTTTAATTGGCTGAAAAAATAAAAAATTAATTTTCTTCACTTTTGATTGGGTGGGCAAGGGCGCACATTTGGGTGGGCAGGCCCACCCTTGCCCCTTGGCTGCCGCCGGCCCTGCTCGCCATTCAAAATCAGCTTGATAAAGCTGGGTAGACTATAATTGGGGGATAGGTTACACAATTAAGAAAAAACAACGATGGGCCTGTTCCTAACTAATTTATATCTTTTTTGGAATGTAATGATTATCATGAAATTGTTTAAGAAACTTCAATTTTGTGGGGCCCCCGGATCATCTCTTTTTCCTTTGTAATAAATAAATAAATAAAAAATAAAATTATAATTATTTTATTTATTAGGGCCCGAGCACCGACTGGACATTTTTAGTCATTTTTGGCACTTTTCACCCCCTTCCCTTCATGCATAAGTTGAAAATGTTTTGCTTGCCCGATGTTAAATTGCGAAAAGATTTCAAAATTACAGTTAAGTTAAGTTAAGTTATCTTTATTTGTCAGTTGTACACAAGGCACATTGAAATTTGTCTTTTCGCATATCCCCTCTCAAGTTACCACACTTCGGAGGGGGTCAGAGCGCAGGGTCAGCCGCAGTACAGCGCCCCTGGAGCAGTTTTGGGGTTAAGTGTCTTGCTCAAGGACACAATGGTAGAGATGGTGGGCACCGTAGACACAATACCAGCCTCTGCTAGTTTTACGACTCACACCCTCCTGTCCGGTGCCGGGGATCGAACCAGCGACCTCATGGTTACTGGTCGGCCGCCTTACCTCTAGGCCATCCTACCACCCCAGTACAGTAGTACCAGGGAGCTATTGGGGGTCAAAGTTGACGTAAACATCATAAAAAAACAACCTCATGAAGCTTTAATTCATCATAACTCAGGCTGTGTTATACCTAGTTGCACCAAATTTAAAATCCAAATGTATCTTTGCAGGCCCCACAAAAAAGCCTCTTGAAGCCCCGCCCCAAAATCAACCGGAAGTCTTTTAATTTGAAATATGTGAATTTCTGACTCTCAAATCATCACAATGTTCATAACTCATTCATAACTCCTAGCAGGAACATATTTAGCAAAACGAAAATGTTTGATTCCGATTAACTATGACGAAATGCCGGACAATATTCACCAAAATTTACTCAAAAGTCATAACTCCACATTACTCTGCAGGATTGCAGAGTTAAGTGGACTCATAACAACTTTTTGTGCAAAAATAAATATGATAGGGTAAGTCCTCAGACATGGAAGATCATAACTCAGGCTGTGTTACACCTAGATGCACAATATTTCATATAGCAATGTAAAATCCCAGGAAAAACAAAAAAGCCTCTTGAAGCCCCGCCCCAAAATCAACAGGAAGACTTTTAATTTGAAATATTCGCCAAAAAAACCAGGAAGTTGGCCTAACTCCACCATACTCTGTCTCATCTTCTCCAAACGTGTTATGGTTAATGACACCCAAGGCCTGAGGAAGCCCGAACACTAATATTCATAGAAAGTGAGAGCGCCACCTGTCAAAACGCCTTCGCTGCAGCTTGGCGTCTTCGCCACTAAACAGGAAGTAGCTGTAACTCCACTATACTCAGTCTGATCTTCTCAACATTTGATATGCTTAATGAGACCCAAGGCCTGAGTAAGCCCACACAATAATATTAAGAAAAAGTGAGAGCGCCAACTGCTGGGTCAAGTAAATATTGCATGCTAGTTAATTACCTTCAAGTCCTACACACTTGATCAAATCAACCTCAAAGCAGCTCAGGGAGGTCTGGAGACAATGATAACACGGGAAGCCGGTTCTATCGGCTCCATGGCCTTCGTAGTTTCTCGGCGCCGTCGCCACGAAACAGGAAGTCGCCGTGATTTCGTTGCGCGCCGTCCCACAAGCTCCAAACCTCACCCGCCCGGTAAGAGCCCAGGCCCGAGGACGTCCTCGCGTCCGTATCGAGCGCGTTGCGGCAACTTCCGCGCTTCCGGTGACAGGCATCACTGCGCCGCCCGCTCCGAAGAGGAGGAGGCCACGGCGCGTCATCTCGCCCGCTCGCTCGGAGCGCCGAGGCCGGCCGGCCGGGACGGCGTCCAGCACGAGAGTGTGAGGGCCCGGTCATCACTGCTCGCAGTTTTCATTTATTTTAATTATAAAAAAAAATGTTGGGGGGGGGGCCCAGGTACTTGGTGCCCTACGCGCTCTGCGTACCCTGCGTATAGGGAGCTGCGGCCCTGATGCTACTACTGAGCATGGACACAACTACTATGTTTAGTTTAGCACATGAAAAGGTTGGGTCATAATTTGAGTTATGTATTTGTTGCTTAGGATCCTGAGGATCCCATTTGTTTGTTTTTCATTCATTTCTTTCCTTGTTTTACTGCTCAATGGTTTTATTTTTTATTTTTCTTAAACATGTTCAATAAAGACTTAAACTAAACTAAAACTAATAGCTCTACACACTGTTGGGCCAGTCCATGTAAAGAAGATGCATAGGTTTCAATCAGGGGAAACTTTAACGGATCAGAGGTTTAAAGAATGAACCAACAGCCCCTCATGAGGTGTGGCCAATGACGCTCTGACCCCTACTGATGCTTCAACCATAGATAGTATATAAAAGGCCTCAACGCTTTGATTGTATTCCTTATGCAGCTCATGCACTGTGGTGAGCACCATGAATGTTGGGATATTAACAACCATGTGATGATTATGGACAAAGGAGATATGATTATATTAACTAAACAGCAAGACCCAAATAAACCAAACACATACTGTATGATCGTGCCCAGCAAAGAAGAAAAAAAACCCACCTGGATTGTACTAGGCTAATAGGCCAGAGCCCTCCATCCGTCCAAAACTGCAGTGATTAATATGTTTCAGTCGGCAACAAGTTATTTAACCCTAACTGATGCAGTGAATAGCTTCTTATTTCTTAAACAACCATGTCAGAAGACATATGCTGTGGTTTAGGAAAATATATCACTCTGTTTCAGAGAGGGGGAATAAGTGGCCTGCATCAAACAAAGAAATGTCATACCTTTAAACCTTCCCCAAATTATATACGGTAATACCTTCTGCTATTAGGCTGCCTATTGCTACATTTTACAAGATTACCTTGAACTAATCACTATGATGTTATCCGCCAAATACTAATTTTTTATTGACAGCACTTGAACACATCACAAACTACTTTCCAAACGAGGAAAAAGAATGCATGTCATTTACTTGTATGTAGGTATTTTAAGCTTTAAGCTGTCATGTGAGGCGTGAGTGTGAGCGTGGTGGGTCTAAAAAAAAGCGTTGTGCTTTTTTGACAGGTTCTTAAATTGAAAATAAGACCTACATTATTAACAGGAGTTTTGTTATCACTTTCAACGCATCTTCAAACACAGGACATGGACACACACACACACACACACACACACACACACACACCACACACATACACTGTTTAGGCATTTATTATAAACATGCACCAGGCATCTTTTATGACGGTATCCATGGTAATTAAAGGAATGCCATTTCTATTTTTTAATACCCCGGTATATGGTAATACCTTAACACCTCCCAACCCACATCCCGGCTATGTTTAATAGTGAAAGTAAGAGCATTTACACACTCACAATGCAAAGAGAACATAAGGGATATGGACTATACAGATGTGTAGCCTTAAGAAAACCACTTATCAGTGGGGCTTATCAGGATAAAATGCTTCAATTTGCCAGGGAGCATACAGACTGGACTCTGGAGTAATGGAAAAAGGTTGTGTGGTCTGATGAGACCAGATTGACCCTGTTCCAGAGTGATGGGTGCATCAGGGTAAGAAGAGAGGTGGATGAAGTGATGCTCCCATCATGCCTAGTGCCTACAGTACAAGCCTGTGTGGCAGTGTACAGTAGGATCTGGGGTCGCTTCAGTTAGTCAGGTCTAGGTTCTAAGCAACATTATGTGCCAAATAAAGCTTATCAAAATATGTTACAGCGAATATGTGTCTTAATAAAAGCTAAAGATGGTCCAACAAGGGACTTTTTTTTTGGGACGTTTTTTTGTGTGAGATTTTGTGTATGGATCGATAGGTTACTTTTCCTACTCAACCGCCCCACAATGCATAGCGTCTTTTCAAACGATATGGAAGTTTTTTTTTATTCTTTATTGCTTCTGTATACTTCAGTGTAAACGGTCCAACACGGAAATAATGAACACAAAAGCAAATCTTAAAAAACAAATGAAACCTGAAAAAAGATAAGATTGGATGTGGCATGACTGAAGATGTGGATGGTGCTGTGGAGCAGGAGTGTGATGTTTGGGTTTGGAGACAGATCAGTCTGACAGCAGGAGGCAGGAGAGAAGAGAGAGAGAGAGAGAGAGAGAGAGAGAGAGAGAGAGGAGAGAGAGAGAGAGAGAGAGAGAGAGAGAGAGAGAGAGAGAGAGAGAGAGAGAGAGAGAGAGAGAGAGAGAGGAGAGAGAGAGGATCCTGGTGGATGTTTATCGGCTCAAGTTATGACTCCTGATGCACTTTAGGCATTGTGTGCACTTTCCTGAACTTTGACTGCAGAGGCGTGTGTCTTTTATGGATCTTGTCATGTGCTTTTATGTGACTGTGTGGCTTTTTATGTATGTGTTTCTTTTGTATGATCTATCTATCTATCTATCTATCTATCTATCTATCTATCTATCTATCTATCTATCTATCTATCTATCTATCTATCTATCTATCTATCTATCTATCTATCTATCTATCTATCTATCTATCTATCTATCTATCTATCTATCTATTTATCTATCTTTGATTTAGGTTGAGGCTGATAGAGTGAAACAGCCATAGTCAGATGAATGTATTAATAGAGTGCGATCATGTATTGTCCGTCTTTCCGTCCATCTTCCTGGTTGAACTTTGGTTCAGCTTGATTTTCACAGACTTTGACCTCCAGGTAAAAGAAGAAGAAGGTAACTAATGCACCTTGAATGTCTGACACTCAATCCAATGGTTGAGAGTTGATTTACCATTGTTACAAGTATTCATTTTATAATGATAGAAAACAGAGAAGCAGAGAATATGAAGTATTTTTGCTTGATAGAAGATTACAAAGTTTAATAATCAAAATGGCTGCGAGTACATTTTTCTGTTCACCACTGAATGGCCTGTTGCAACTCCTAACAGAGAATAGCTGGCACATAGCTCTCTGTTGAAACTCCAAGATGAACTGTGCTGCCCAGGACATAGTTCCTTCCCCATCTGATATTTACACATAGCCAACAGTGAAGCCATGACGTCACCATTGCTGCTAGGAGCCACTGTGGGCCCTGCAGTCAGCCCAGCAACCCCACACTGGAATACATGTTAAAGTGCTCCCTCCCCTCCTGCTGTTGATGTGCCCTTAATGAAGTGTGTGGCACATCTCCCCTCTGGTGGGGCTCTGTGCTGGTGGGACTCTGTGACACAGTGCTGATCTAGGGTCAGGCTGGAACCCTGGCCGGGCTGGGTAGGGTTATAGGTTAGGTTAGGTTAGGTTGGTTAGGGTTAGGGTTAGGGTTAGGTTAGGGTTAGGTGGTTAGGTTAGGGTTATGGTTAGGGTTAGGGTTAAGGTTAAGGTTAGGGTTAGGGTTAGGGTTAAGGTTAGGGTTAGGGTTAGGGTTAGGGTTAGGTTAAGGTTAAGGTTAGGGTTAGGGTTAGGGTTAGGGTTAGGGTTAGGGTTAGGGTGTTAGGGTTAGGGTTAGGGTTAGGGTTAGGGTTAGGTTAAGGGTTAGGTTAGGGTTAGGTTAGGGTTAGGGTTAGGTTAGGGTTAGGGTTAGGGTTAGGGTTAGGGTTAGGGTTAGGGTTAGGGTTAGGGTTAGGGTTAAGGTTAGGTTAGGGTTAGGGTTAAGGTTAGGTTAGGGTTAGGGTTAGGGTTAGGTAGGTTAGGGTTAGGGTTAGGGTTAGGGTTAGGGTTAGGGTTAGGGTTAGACGTGGTGGACAAAGTAATCCACCACAGAACCTAAGTCAAAGTATAGATACTGAAAGTTGCACAGTCACATTTTTACTCAAGTTAAATTACCAGAGTATTTGCTTTTAAAAATATGAGTAGTTTAAATACAAATTGTCATTTTCTTTACTAAATATAAGAAAATGATGATGACATATGACTCCAACAAGACAAAGGCATCAAATCGAGAAGTGAAGTGACACATGTTTCACTCAAATTATTATGTTACAGAAGTAACATCTTAATTGTCTTTTCGCCTACAATCAGGACAATATTTGAAAGTTGCATGCTTCAAATTGTATTTTTAGAATATAGAAACATCAACAGCTGATTTCACAGCTTCACTCAGTCAAGTCAAGCTTCAGCAGGAATATAGTGGAGTCAAACGGAGTTGAGTCAAAGTCCTAAGTTTCGAAAGACAGCAGATACTCCAGTAAAGTACAAATACACACTCTGTCCAGCACTGTGTGAGAGATATGGTCCAGGGCCTAGGGTTCCAGGTATGAGATGTAAGGCCTCCTCTGGCATGCCCCAGGTCAACGGGTTAACCCTCCTTATCTGGACAGGACAAGGAACATGGGAGACGGACGAAGCAGCTGGAATCAATATCAAACAGCCATTAACCACTGAGACAACACAAAGCTCACAAAAACACACACACACACACACACAAACACAAACTCTCTCTCTCTCTCACACACACACACACAAACACACACACACACGCATTTAGCAGCATGTTTCCCGTCCGCCCTCACGCACAGTAGAGTGTCCACTTAAGGAAACACAAGGGGCACGAACGCAAACAACGCAGACTCACTCCAAACACTGACCCGACTGGAACAGTGGGAAACCTCTGTTTGTGTGAAGCAACTATTCTGGTCAGGCAGACACTTGAAGGTTGTTGTATGAGCCGGTCATCCTGCTGTTTTGATTGGACTGTAACGTACAGGGAGGCCCACACACAGCAGCTGGGCCCTCATCCCACAGACTTCTCTTTCCTGTTAGTGGTAGCATGGCTGATTGCTGTCCAGACGTCTTCCTCCTCTCCTCTCTCCTCTCTGCTCTGTTCATCTCATGCCATGCTGACTGACAGGAAGAGCCCTGAATACAGACACATAACAATGTGTTCTAAACATGGCTTCCTTCATGTAACCATCCCAGCAGGAGAAGCTGCAAGAGGGAAAACCTTCTGTATATCACATCAGTAATTAAAGTCTCATAACAAGCGCACAGACAATAGATGTTTGCTGCAAAGCGTTTGTGTCTGCACAACGTCGGCTAGCTTGAAGAACAGTCGTGATTAGTAGCTTGGTTTTGATCCTCTTAACTCCACCACCGTTTCCTGTGTTCTACCTTTCAGCCTCTCAGATGAGATTAGAATTTAAGAAAGAGAAATTCTTTCTTTGATGCTTTATATCAAAGAAACTCTACGCTCAACAGTTCCAGATGTAGACGTATAGGCAGAACATGCACACACACACACACACACACACACACACACACACACACACACACACACACACACACACACACACACACACACACACACACACACACACGTTATTAACTGGCTGTGATTATTTGTTAGTGTAAACTGGGTTTTTGTAGGGACATGGCCCAGAGGGTTTAGATAAGATAAGTTGACGGAGGGAATATGCCCAGCGCGGGCCTGGGGGGATGTTCTGTCTGTTCTAATAGAATTACAAGCCTGTGATAGATGAGTCTTTTCTCCCAGGCTCCTTGTCTGTCAAACATTAGGTCACACTCAGCCTCCAGACCGTGGTGTAGAGGGGGATACATGGGGGGCTCAGGGCACTGCACGTCTGAAGAGCTGCCTCACTCCCTGCCAAGAATAGGAGGGCAACAGGAGTGAAGAAAAGGGGGTAAGGGGAGAGAGAGAGAAAGGGAGGAATGGAGCCAGTGAAAGAGAGCAAAATGAGTGAATGTGGGGGGTTAAAGAAAGAGAGAGTGAGAAGGGTACAAAAGGGTGCATTCAAAATCCACTCTAATTAAAGCCTGTTTGATGGACAGGACCTGTGGACGTGCCCGCTTTTTCTTGCTGGTGTGTGTGTGTGTGTTGTGTTGTGTGTGTGTGTGTGTGTGTGTGTGTGTGTGTGTGTGTGTGTGTGTGTGTGTGTGTGTGTGGTGTGTGTGTGTGTTGTGTGTGTGTTGGTGTGTGGTGTGTGTTGTGTTGTGTGTGTGTGTGTGTGTGTGTGTGTGTGTGTGTGTGTGTGTGTGTGTGTGTGTGTGTGTGTGTGTGTGTGTGTGTGTGTGTGTGTGTGTGTGTGTGTGTGTGTGTGTGGTGTGTGTGTGTGTGTGTGTGTGTGTGTGTTGTGTGTGAGGGCCACGGTGTGGGGATGGGAGGGGCCGGGCCTCTAGTAGAGATGTCTACTGCCAGCAGCCTGAATGGGACAAAGACCTGAATAGAAACTTCAAAGCGACCTGTGTGAGCTCACCCCCCCCCCCCACAGCCCTCTTCTTCACAGTCCCCATGGCTTGCGATGGTCAACAAGCTCTTGCTCAAGTGGTGTGTGTGTGTGTGTGTGTGTGTGTGTGTGTGTGTGTTGTGGTGTGTGTGTGTGTGTGTGTGTGTTGTGTGTGTGTGTGTGTGTGTGTGTGTGTGTGGTGTGTGGTGTGTGTGTGTGTGTGTGTGTGTGTGTGTGTGTGTGTGTGTGTGTGTGTGTGTGTGTGTGTGTGTGTGTGTGTGTGTGTGTGTGTGTGTGTGTGTGTGTGTGGTGTGTGTGTGTGTGTGTGTGTGTGTGTGTGTGTGTGTGTGTGTGTGTGTGTGTGTGTGTGTGTGTGTGTGTGTGTGTGTGTGTGTAGGCGTGTGTGGTGTGTGTGTGATTATTTAAAAGAACAGAGTGCAGGATGCAGATCTAATTGGAGCAGCGGGTGTGACTCATGGCTGTCCCTCTCTCTACTGCGTGCTGGCTCTCTTTGCTGAGACTGGAAGTGAGACAAGTAGCCCACAAGGCTGACATGTTGAAGAAATGATTGTTGCTAAATGATACAGAGGGATTCAGCTTTCTAACTGAATCCCATGTGTGTATGTCCATAGTGGAGTTGGCCTGTGTGGGGGTCACGTGCTGTGTGTCATCTCATTCTATTTGGCGTGGAATGATCTCACCTATCAGCCCTCCTCTCTTACATACTCCTTACACCACCACTGACTGCTGCAGAGCTGGAATCTGTCCGGCCCCCACACAGAAAAACAGGAAGACCCCGGTGAAGGCCAGGGCAGGCAGAAAGATTAGATTTGTGTGCGTTGTGTGCTTAGGCATGTGTGTGTGTATGTGTGTGTGTGTGTGTGTGTGTGTGTGTGTGTGTGTGTGTGTGTGTGTGTGTGTGTGTGTGTGTGTGTGTGGTGTGTGTGTGTGTGTGTGTGTGTGTGTGTGTGTGTGTGTGTGTGTGTGTGTGTGTGTGTGTGTGTGTGTGTGTGTGTGTGTGTGTGGTGTGTGTGTGTGTGTGTGTGTGTGTGTGTGTGTGCGCGTGTTTGCATGGCCCTACAAAGGTATCTGTCCTGTCTGAGCCCACTTGTCTCAGTCAAGAGTCAGGTCAGGCTGCAAAGCCCCTGGATCAACATGTCATAGTAGATGCCTGCTGTCGCTGACACGTCCTCAGTGACATCATCACCCAGTGACACACATCATTCATTAATGCTTTCCTAAACGCTTAATGCTCAGTGAGGGCCATTAGAATCAGCCCCTAGGCACAGAACAGGACAGAGTAGCCCCCAACCGCATTAGCAGCGTTGACTTTTTTTAAAGAAAAATGTTGGCAGGTGCAGTGATATGGCGCAGGCTGCTCTAGCTTTGATCATATTATATTTACAGTATATTTGAAGAGGTATAGTGCTTACAAACCCTGCATGCAGGCTGAGTCCTCTTAACCACTAGAGAAACAACCGGCTGGGAATGGGTCTTTATTTCAAATCTAGCACTCGCTCTCATCTGTTCACGGGAGAATATGTTATAATATTTGAGCCATAGGAAATCCCATGCTGATAACACTATCTGCACACACAATGTTATCCGTCATCCTGATTATGTCATTCTTCTGTTTTCAGCCGGGCGTGATTCTGTGCAGCTATAAATAAAGAGGCTGTAAAAATCCTGGAGGAGGTCTGTAATGTGTAATGCCTCCCAACACACACACACACACACACACACACACACCAACCGCCCGCATACAGAAGAAAAAGGATGCAATGCACGCCAGCACACACACACTGTTGCACAAACACACCTTTGGCAAGCGCGGATATAAACCAAAAAAAATAACAACTCAAAACCCACAGAGACAAACTCCTAAATCTGAGGATGTCCTTGTTAGTAAGCAGCCGAGGGTCGGCCAGGGCTCTCAGCCGCATCATCAAAGCCTCAGCAATTACTCCCAAGCTCCCTTTACTCTGGCATAAATCTGCTCTTATCTGTAGGATCAGGGAATATCTGCTCCAGCATCTGCTACAGCTACAAACCCAGCCACTAACAGCACAACAAAGATACCTATAGAGAATATACCAGGAGGGCGGCACAGGGATGTGTGTGTGTGTGTGTGTGTGTGTGTGTGTGTGTGTGTGTGTGTGTGTGTGTGTTCCTGCTCAGCTTATTTTCCTCCAGAAGAGGTTTTTGGCTCATGTGCAGTGCAGCAATCTTTCAATAAAAAACAAACCAAAGCAATCCTCATGCAAAGTGATTTCCATCAACTCTGCCTGTTGTACAGAGGAAATGAAGACATGCTGGTAGAGAGAGGGGGGAGGGGGGGGGGGGTCAAGCGCTCACACACAGGTCAAAGGACAGAGGTGAATGGTCAGGGCTAGATATGAAGTTATGACCGGCATGTCATATTTATTGGAGGGGTTAAGATAATCACTTTGTTTTTTCAAAGGCCCCTCAAAGGTTAGGGGTACTGCGTTCCAATCCCCATAGTTCCCTACTATTTAGTACGCCAGGAAAAGATTTAGGATGTCCCAATACATGCACGTCAATTGTAGTATGCTGAAAATATATAAATGCCCCACTACCTCCAATAACATTTTGGAGTATTCATCTTTATTCTTGACATTTCTTGACATAATGGAAAAAAAAATCTGCCTTATCTGATTTTTTTCTCTCCTGTGGCCCAACATTCTTCTGTACTTTAGTATGCAGTGTAGTAAAACGAAAAAGTATGTGATTTGGAACACAGGGAATGTTTCATATTCTGATCCTAGTTTTATGCTGATTCCAGGTCTGTTATTAAGTTGCTCACACCTGGCTGAGGCAGACGAGCGGCTCTGCCAACTATTTTTAGGAGGATGTTTGTTTTGCTCACGGCCGAACTGAAGCAACATCTTTCATAGTGACCTCTTTATTCCAGCTGTGACCCTTACCTCCCCTCAGTCTGTCTCCTCAGTCCACTCCCTACACCAGGGACCTGGGGCAGACACTCCCCACACCAGAGACCTGGGGCAGACACTCCCCACACCAGAGACCTGGGCAGACACTCCCCACACCAGAGACCCTGGGCAGACACTCCCCACACCAGGGCCGGTTTCCCGATAACGTCATCTCTTAGCGCTACGAAGACTCCTACGAAGACTCCTACGTTATGACTTACCAAAGTTGTTTACCTCTGTAGTCGTGGTTCCCGAACCGTGTCTTAGGAGAAGCACTCCTTACGTCGTTCGTACACTGCTGAAATCGGTTGCTCCGAGTTCGATTATCCATTTCCTGCTCATTTCATGCGCAGCTGCATCTGTATGCTGTCTAATCAAATCTACCCGTGCATTTCTAGTGTAATATAAAGTCATGAATTAGTTTGTTGAATCATCATCTGTGTTTTGGAACTCTTGTTTTATAATCTAAGTATCTTTAAGAACACTAATCACGTTACTTGGTGGGTCAGTAATGAAACTGAAAGTAGATATAATATCGCCAATAGCCTATATAAATAAAAACAGACGGCCCAAACAGCGTCCAAATGAGCTAAAATCCTAAATACAATAAACAGTAACATGGCACACTTATTTTAAGGTATAGCTCTAATTGATTATTCATTCATTTTTTCGCACGTTTACATGTCTTGAGGCGGAGGATCCGACGCCCGGGCTCAGCTGACAGCTGAGAGCCGGTGTGGAACACAGTGCGGAGGTTCTAGTGTTAACCATGTCGAACATACTACCATAGCCTATACCAATTTAAAAAAAGATATAGAAAATATAGAAACAGCGGAGGAGATGAAGATTGTTTACAGCAATTATTTTCATCATGAATGACTTGTGGCAGTTCCATGCGCAACAGGGATGTCACTCGTGTCCGTTTTACGCATGGTGCTTTACAGAAGGAAATGTGGGGGTTTGTATCTCTGGCGATGCCACAGCGATCGCAGGGACTTTCACTTGTGTCATTAAACTTAGGCCTATAAATCTGACTGTATTTCATATCACAGGGATACAGCGATGACTGTAGCCTATTTAATAACAAACTGATAAAAACGATCCGACTGTAGGCTATAGTGTATCACGTAGGCTATTGGTATTTTCATATTGACGGACATCGCATCCATTCAGTTAATGCTGATTGTCAAGTCAGTTAGATGACTAAAAAGTAGGCTACTTGTTCATATATTTTGAACACTTTGTGAATCAGAGTTAATGGTATTCTGCTAAAATATAAGCCTACTTTAAATATACGTGATATACACTATACAGTTGGATCGTTTTTAACAGTTTGTTATTAAATACAGTCATCGCTGTGTCCGTTTGATATGAAATACAGTCAGATTTATTAGTTAAATGACACAAGTGAGAGCTGACACATCCATACGGTAGAGCTAAGAAGGCTCTGAGGGCGCTCCAGACCAACCTTACCAACGTATGACGTACGAAAGAGATTCGTAGCAAAGAACGTTTCGGGAAACAGGCGAAAAGTTAAGTAGGAACTCTACGTAGGGGTTACGAATGACGTAGCGTTAAGAAGGCTCTAAGAAGGCTTTGGGAAACCGGCCCCAGAGCTGCAACGGAACTAAGTACACTTACTCAATGACTCTACTTCAGTACAAGTTTGAGGCTCTTGTACTTGCACTTTCTTTTCATGCTACTTCATACTTCTACTCTATTACAGTTGAGTAATAGATATTCTACTTTTCACTCCACTACATTTATCTGATAACTTAAGTTCATTTTACCAAACAAACAATCAATCTATGAATACAATTAAAAAAAACTTAAATCCATAAAATGCTAAATACATAGTTTTTAGCAGTCCCATACAGATTGAACTCCACCTCATCCAGCTACAAACCTGCTTTTACATTTTGTTTGATCACACTAGTAGAACAGTCATTTCTGCATTGATTACTTTTAATACTTCAAGTACACTTTCCTGATTATACTTGTACTAAGGTAACGTTTTGACTGCAGGCCCTTACTTGTACCAGATCATTTTTTTACAGTTTGGGGTATGACCTTTTACATCTGAGCATTATACTGTACAGTCCATACAAGCTAAATACTCTGCATACTTAAAGGTTCAAGCGGAATGGTCCGTTTAGCCATCTTCCTGTCAGTGACTGCAGTTAGCAGTCCCCTCCCTCATCCCCATGTCACCACATTAATGCACTGCGGTCTTCAAGCAGCGAGTTATCTAGCATCATCTCAGATCCATAAGTGTGATAAAACATGATAAAAACCATCAAAACAGACATTGGGAAGGATTTTTACCTGCTCCGCCATTGTAGGCGCATAAACATTCACCCATGCATCTGTCGCTCTGCACGTGACGGGTGCCGGTTTGTAGCGTTCTCTCTTCTGATTGGTTATCAGTAGTGGGATCCCCGAAAAGTTTATTTGCCGATTACATGCAGAGCGAGTGACTAAGAGATCGGCTTTATGAAACGTGCACACTATATAAGTGATCACTGTATGAATAAAGAGCGATTTAACACTTATATTAACATAAATAAATCGCTTACTTCACCTTTAAATACTTTGACAGTTTTAACAGAAGGGATCTCTAGTCTGACTCAAGTCTGGTTTTCAGGTTGTCTTTACACCACTGCCCTGCTCTCCAGATAGATACGGCCTGGCTGTGAGTCAACACATGTCCTCTGCACTGCATTACATATAACTATCATGATGATTAATCACCATTCATTTTACCATTAGAAATATGCACGAAAAATTCGAATTTTCTCTGTACATTGTTGTATGAACGGTAAGATAAATGACAGAAGGTGGATATGTACATTTAAAATGAGTATGTCTATTAATTGAAAATCGAAATGATGGTTTTAATACTGAAAATAAATTTAAATCAAACTAAAATATATATACCACACCATAATTCAATTGTTCTGTCTCTTTACTATGTCTTTGGGCAAATATAGGCTATATAATGGCATTTATTTGGTGAATCTATAGGTTGCGCATTCTTGAATACAACTTGATTACAGTCCGGTGTGTGTGTGTGTGTGTGTGTGTGTGTGTGTGTGTGTGTGTGTGTGTGTGTGTGTGTGTGTGCGCGGGCATGCGTGCGTGCGTGTGTGCGTGTGTGTGTGAATTAGTTAAGAGAGACTAAATGTTACAAGTAAATAATGTGGTGAGGAAATAGCTGAGCTCCAGGTGCTGGCAGTGGGGGTCAGAGGGTCCCAGCCCCAGCCCTCAGGCTCCCTGACCCCACTACACTGATGAATAGTCTGCTAACAAGGACCAGCTCTCTTTCACTGGCTCTGCACTCTCTCTCTCTCTCTCTCTCTCTCTCTCTCTCTCTCCTGTCTCCTGCATGGGGAGTAGACTGATCTGGGCTGGCAGCACAGAGTAGGAACACTTCTACCTGCTGAACCTTTAAACTACCTCACCATCTGTCCTCTGCCTTGGATTTATAATTATCATATCACATTCAAACTGAGGCACTGTCGCACTTTTACATAACCTGACCCCTATCTCCACCGCTCAATACTTAAGAATAGATTGAATAAATGATTATTGGGTGAGGTGTTAAATCTTTGGCTGGGCAATAGAAGCGCTCTCTTTCTAATGAGGGCTGCTCCATCTCATGTCTGGGCTTATCCCCACACAGCTAGGGGAAATGAGGAAGCTAATCACAGGCACACACAGAAAACCTCCCTCACACACACATACACATGCAGACACATGCACACACACACATGCAGACACACACACACGCGCACGCACGCCACACACACACACACGCACGACACACACACACACATGCAGACACACGCACACACAACACACACACACACACACACACACACACACACACACACACAACATGCAGACACATGCAGACACACACACACACACACATGCAGACACACCCAACTCAGCCCCTACACAAATGGACCAAATGGCAGATGAGGACTTTGCACACACACTGTTTGACACCCCCCCCCCCCCCCATCCCATTTGCACATATCATATCATAGAGCCAATTAAAGAGATGAGTCTTATTAGCAGAGGTGTCCTGAAGCTCGTTAATCACTGGGGTTTCCTGGCAGGGGCTGGTGACATGCAGCGCTCTCTGTCATCTTTACAACGCCTGTCTCATCACGCCCTTATAAGACACTCATCCAAACTTTACTGAGACTCATGATTGAGGGGAGCTGGCTTGGCCCACAAATGCGCTCAGCTATATCGGGCAGGTCACTTTGAAGGAGCTTGGGGGGGGGGGGCGCTAGTGGTGTAGTGGTTTGCCCCCTCCTGCAGAGCTCAGGCCCCTCCGGGATGAGCCAAAGACGCCCCACAACAATGGAGAGAGAGAGGTGAGGAGAGGAAGAGAGGAGGTGTAGAGGAGTCAGGTTCCTGGGGTAATGACTCTTGTTTTCTCGCCTCACAGGGTCAGCGCTCCGCTCGGCCCGTGTGTCCCACCTGCAGCTGGGCCGATGACAGCTTCCCTCCACGCGATGCCCCGTCCCACAGGCAGGGGGACACTAATCCTCCCCAGCCCTCTGTCTGTGGTACAATAGGTCTGTCACTCGTCCACTCCTTCAGCATGGCTTTAGCTGCTCTGCCCCGTGTCAATAGCCAGAGAAGAGACAGTAGGTTTCCCACGCCGCTCTATTCATAGCTTTTCCAATGGAATCTTACAGACCTGTTCGGGCCTGTCTCATGAAAAACCTGCTCCTCATAATGAAGGCCATTGATCCTTGTTCTCATTCCACGTTCACCTTGACATCTCTGTTACGGCCCACACAGCAGCGCCTCTTTGTCCGCCACACATTCTTTCCCTTTATTTTTGCTCACCATATGTGATTGTTCTTGTGCGCATGCGGTGCATTGTTGGAGCAACACTAGTAGATGGCTCTGGATATTTGAGTGTCAGTCCTTATCTTAGGTCCTCTTAGGTAAATGATTTTCCAGGGTCAGCTTGCTTTCAAATGCCATTTTGAGCCGAGGAGAAGCCTGTAAATGCCTCTCATTGATGATTTATCTATGGGATTAGAATTTAGAATTTTGGGAGCGCCCCCAAACCCCTATTCCCCAATAGAGGTGTCGTTCTCTGCATGTCATGCCCCTCTCTACCCCATTTCATCTATGTCTCTCGAAATCTAATACCCTACAAGCAAAAATGCCAAAGCCAACACATCTTGTAATCCATGTAAAGAAGCTCTTCTGAGAGTTGTGATACATTTTAGTAAAGAAAGGCTGGTAGCCTACACTTTGTGTTGTGCATATTTAAATTAGCCATGAAATCCCAGGGTTCTCAACTTTTGGAAATTGTTTAGTGAGACAAAAGCGGATTTCCCATGCGAGTTTTTTTTGTTTATTAATTTAAAGCATAATACTGGTTAAGACAAGTTCAGTATAATTTCTTTGTTTTAGTTCAAATAGGGCCTATATGCATATTGACATTTCGGCAATTCCAAAAAAGTGTCTCTTTTTACAGTGGAGAGACTGATAGCCTCTCCACTTTTTTACAGTGGAGAGGCTGAAATCTCTTTTTGCTCATAACTCCCCAACCAAACATCCCACATTCAAAACCTTTATATCCACATATTCACTGAATTATGATGCACAATTTAGCATAGGCCACGTCCCTTTAAGCCGTTAAGGATTATTAGCAAAATTGCAACTGCAAAACGGACTTTCCATTTCAACTCCCATAATTTCTCTGCCATTTTTTTGCTTTCTGCTCTATAACTCCCAAACCGAACATCCCACATTCAAACACTTATCCCCGGGTTCTGTGAAGTGAGCGGCCGGCGCCACGGTCGATGACGCTCGATCGGGTCCGAGTTGCGTCGGAGGCTTGGCCCCCGGTCATAACTGCTGGCAATAGGAGCCAAGAGCTCGTTGCAGAGAAAGCTTAAAGGAACCGTATGGTGATGGTGGTGACGGTCAGGATTTATCGAAGCTATATATATATATATATAAGAAAAAAATTGTTTGGCAGATATAATTTGCGTGAGAAATGCAAGGTGTGGCGTGGAGCGTGTGAATTGCCTGAAATGCGTGTGTCTCACTCTCATTGCGTGAGAGTTGAGAACCCTGAAATCCATTTCAGACCCTGTTGTTTCGCAGTGAACTGTGCAGAGGTATGTGTGACTCATGACCCTTCTAGAGGTCTCAGCTAACAGATAGGGCCTGTGGGTTATCATGGGGAATACAAACCTAAAGTGGCCCTGACCCAAGCAACACAACTCAACCCAGCATGTGTAGCCTACTGCTGTGGGAGAAAGGCAAAGGGAAAACAATAATTGTTTTGGCACAGAAGCCATGTGGACACAACATGCCTGCTCAACTTTCAGAAATTTGCTTTGTTAAAAAAAAGAAGCTGTAGGCCTACGCTCATGTGAATGCTCTGTCTGCATGAGCGTCAGGCACAGCCAGCTGACAAAGGGCTGACGGAGCTGCCGAGATAAGCGCTTTGCTGCACATTGTTCTGACAGCAGACGTGTGACGTAATGATAGATGAAGCTCTGCCTCAGGCTGGACATGAGGCTCCTCTGCTAATACAGCTGCATTGATCTGAGCCTCTGCTTTTTAATATGCATGTCTTCACTTTTATCACTACAGCAACTATAGGGCTCGTTGTCTCAGCACAACAGGACATTATACTGTATGTGGCCCTTTTGATAGGCAACATCAAAGCTGTCACTTAGCGATATGTATGCATTAAAGATGCTGCACAATGCCTTTCAATACATATTCATAGCTTTAATAGCTAAGTGAAAAATAGACATATAACAGAGTGACACCATTTTGTATACTACTAGTAACAGCACCGCCAGGATGAATGCCTTGGACTATACTGCCCCCTTGAGGCTTCAAAAGTGCATAGTACGTGTGTCACACTAACTCTATATTCTAGAATTTAAACCAAATGGTGTAAATCGGCCAAAGAGAAAAACTATGAAAAGATATAGTGTGCAGGCTGAATGGGATTAGGCCCAGGATCAGTTGTAGTAAATACATTGTGGCAAATGTAAAAAGTAGCACGGATGAAATGTGTTGATTTTTATTCAAAAGTTACTGTCTCCAGACAAGTACAAATCAGAAAACAGAGTGACTGAAAGAGGATGGTATAATAGACAACAACTTAGAGTGTAGGCAAGAGTGCAGGAAAAAAGAAAAAAACACACAGAAATGGCCAAAAGGAAGGGAAACAAATTAAATTTGTATATATACACATGATCTAATACGAATTTCTACCAATGTAGTGGTAAGTAACAAACAATAAACAGTACTTTTTCCTTAAAAGAATTTCTTTACTTACATAAAATAATTAGGCAAAACACATATAGTCTGTTCATCTACTTTATCACATTACATCCGACCACCTCATGTTTCATGTTCTAAAGAAGCCAATTATCCACCTTTAAACATGGCGATCCTCTGACATGGAAGATTACTGTGAGAGAAGGTGACCGTCACAAGCATGTTTAAGGCTTAAGCATGGAATGACTACAAAATAACCTCAGTAGACAAAACATTTCATTCAAACTTGTGTGTGACAAATATATGTCAAAATCTAAGCTTTGTCTAGCTGCCACAGCGCTGCTGAATAACTCCTGTTCAGTATTGTCTGAATGACTACCTTTCACGTTTAACATTTGAAATCTTTAAGTATTTTGTGACAGGACTGTTCATGTTGAGAAAACCTTAAAGCTGAATTTCACAAGTCTTTTCATTAGTTTTATCCAAACTAATTTACACGTAGGAAAAAAGGTAAGAAACCCCAAGACATTATCAAGACCAAAAGAAAAAAAACAAAAACCATAAAAATACAAATTTAAAAATCTTCCTTGACGCATGGTTTCACATGCCTTCATTTTTTTTTTTTTACTTTACACATTTCTCAAACTTTGTGACTGAAGGTTGAAGAGTTGAAAATAAGAAAAAACAAAAAAGCACATATATAAAATCAGCACCGATTCATATATAACTTTTATTTAAAATGTAGAGATACCCATTTCAACATTATGCTGCTGGATTTTAAGAAGAAAAGATGTGTAATTCTTTGAGTGAGCAGCTTAGAGCCAGAGCCCACACAGTGGCACTACTGGGAGAAAGACCTGCTCATTGTTGGGGGGGAGATGGTGGTTGAGGAGTGGTCCAGATCTGGGGGTAAGCTCCAGGACGCACTGCCTAACAGTGTGGAGCGTTCACAGCATAAAGGGATCATGATTCTACGTGACATCTCACCATCTTAACCACCAGTGGTTATCAGGGCCCAAGATCAGGCCCAACAAACGTAAGAGATAGAGGGAGGAAAAAATAAGAAAAGAGCACAGAAACATAAAGACCTCCATCCACTTTGCTAGCACAGTACAAGCAAGCTACTACAGTCTGTTTATAAATTACTACTTCACACCTGGTAACTTACTACAATTGTAAAAAGGGTTAGACATGAACAAAAACAATGGTTCTTAAGTTAAACACACCAATTCATCCCCGTTTTTTTTTTTTTTTTTTTTGAAGGAAAGAGGGAAAAAAAAGCTATTATGGATTTTTCTTCAGACATGTCTCATTTCTAATAGGTTTGGAAGTGGCCTGTTTCTCTAGCTCTGAACAGGAAGAGCTTACCCAAGATTATAAAAGTAAATATTTGAAACAAAGTCCTCTCTGAGCAAGCAACACTGAGTGTGGGTTGTCATTGGTCCACGTGGAGTACAAGCCAGAATTTTTTTTAAATTTTTGTTTTTTCTTACAGAAAACACGTCGGTTTTCGCATCTAAAATTCTCTTTAAATACAAAGCGCCTCTTCTGTTATCCCAGCATCAAAATCATCTGGATATTAGCTTAAAACATGGACACCCCAAGGACCTAGAGGGAAGAGAAAAACAAGTTAAATACTCAGATTTAATAGAAATTAAATTGGTAGGCATTATGCCATGCTGATATTGAAAAACATGAACATTTATTATACTGCAAAATATTGGCATCTGCAAATTTATGAAATAAAAAAGCGTTACTTTATATTATTGTCTGTGATATCTATAAAGTTGATGAGGTGACTGACTGGGTCTCTAACACACTACAATGTCTGAACAGTGCTTCCACTGAAGCCAATTCACAGCATTAGGTTTGAGGAAGAATTGGCAGTTTAAGACATTATATATCACACAGCATTGGGTGCATTTGACATTTGTGTCTGCCTTGAATGTAGATCCTGGGCTGCAGTGTGTGGAGCAGCTCAGAGGGTTTTCCTCTCCCTCCCATGTGTTCTATACTGAGGCAGTGTGAGGAGCCAAGGTTAAAACAAACAGTTCAAGACCAGCGCTTTGTTGTGAAATAAATACAATGGGGTGTGTTTACACCAGCAACAACTGGTGCTTTGCCATCAAGTGTTGCATTCACCTGCAGTAATAATGGATTGGATTTATATAGCACTTTTCAAGGCACTCAAAGTACTTTACAGGGTTCCAGGTTCCATTCATTCACACACAGTCGGTCTGTCTCCCCTCCGACCACCACCTCAAACATACACAGACACAACAACCATGACACAGGTGGCAGAGCGGGGCTTGAACCACCAACCCTTGGATGATTGGCCAACCCGCTCTACCACCTGAGCCACGGCCGCCCGGACATTTAGCCTGACCAACTGGTTTTTTGCTTTCTTTATATGTCCATGGTATTTAGTCCCGCCGCGTGCAGCCTTCTCTGGCTCTCTTTCATTTGATTTGCATCACAGATCAGAAAAGACATTATGAAATGTCCATATATTCACTAAGCTCACCCAGTTGTGTTGGTTGTTGGGGATGTTACTTTAAACATACTGTACAGGACACGAGAGGGCAGCTAGCAGCTTGTCTATAGTAGCCAGCTGGGGCAGACATGATAGCCATGGATTACTTTACAAGCCTCAGACTGCACCCAGGGTTCGACATAACGTATAGCCCGATGGCCCGGGGCCAGTAAAATCATATGCAGGGCAAGTTGATTGGCCAGTCACTGTCCCGCCCGGGCCAGTGACTGGCCAATCACAGTTCAGTATCTTTTTGTAGACTATATCATGGTTCATTGAAATGCGCGTTGAGAGTCGGAATGAAAGCAGTGTTTATTTAAGACTCAATATAATAAACCTAATATGAAATATAAAATATATTTTTTAATGAAAGGTCAGAGGACAACCGATGCGTGGGCGTTTTGACAGTCTCTCGCTCCGTTGGCAGAGCTGCCTACTGTCCGCCTGCGAGTCGACAAATCAATCGACTTGCTTTGCCCCCTTTCTTTCTTCCCACAGCAGAGGTTGAGGTGCAGAAAATGATAAAGTGCGCTTTTCCTTTATCTGCCTCCGTAATGTTACAGTATTTGCATCCAAGCCCCAATGGTAATACAAATGAGAGGCGTTATTTAAACGCTGTGAATGCGTCTCCGGTGATTGTGTCGGTTGTAGACAGAAACGAACGGAGGGACTCCGCTCACTGTACAGTTCGTCGCGCAGTTTGGCACTGTGTTTTCAGGCTCGAGACATTCAATCAGATCGCGGAAGTCTTTCCCATTGAAATCGCTAACGGGGAGAATATCCCCGGTTATTATTTTAGCCACAAACCACAGTTCTTCTGCGCGGCGGCTCACTCACTCACTCGCTGGCGAGATCACACGGTGAAACGCTGCTGTGATCGGACGAAGGCATTGTGTGTTTCTAGTGATTTAACGTCATAGTCTTAGACGAGCGTTTAACTTATGCTGCATATTTTGCACTGCATTGTTTTTTATCAATAGTTTGAAAAAATGGTCCCACACCGGACTCTTATGTGAAGCTGAGACACTTCATGGAGAAGTGACACTCCTGCAGCGCGCTCGCATACACGGTGAAATCTCCCATTAAAACAACGGCATAACCCACTGATTTTCGGATTTCTATTCTATTTTTAAAGTCAACTTGAGCGCAAGTGGAAAACCGGTCAGTCGGTCGACACATTCACATCCCTAATGCATATAGAGAAAGTAATAAAAACAGCCTACCACACCACAAAGAATGATCAGACCTTCATCTCTTATTTTTATTTAAATGTTTGAACATGACTTCTGCAGGTGAACTATTCATTAAACCTCCCAAATTCAAGAATAAAAACAACCATCAAACTACTGGACTTTAAAATACTGGCCCACTCTTTCAACATACTTTCAGTTGTAGGCTTCTAATTCAATATGTTTGCCTGGTTTTATATTATGTGTATGAGCAATATCAACATTTCATATAATTAACTAAAAGAAAAATAACCAAATCTAAAGGGAATATCTATACTGTTACAGTATAGATATTCCCTTTAGATCTGGTTATTTTTCTAATACAGGTATTATAATTATTGACACTAAATTATGAATAAAAAAAAAGTGTGTGCAGGGCCAGTGAAAATATACATGGGGCCAGTAAAACTCGGATCCACTGGCCTGGCGGGCCAGTAGGAAAAAAAAGTTATGTTGAACCCTGGCACCGATTACCTCAATTAAGTATTCAGGCTGAGACATGGCTTGCATTTGAAAACACGTATCCTAAAACAAGCCCGTGTTTACATGCATAGGAATGTACGTGACGCATCCCTACAGCTGACTGTGTGGCATAGTCACATCGGGACACCAACCATCCCTTTTAATGGCCCGTAGCAATATTCTTCTACTTCTTTTAGCAAACAGATACAAGGGGGGGTATTTCTTAAACATTTTCCATCTATATTTTTTTCGGTTGCTTCAGTTAATAGTACAACAACTGCTCATAATTTCTGCTTTGCTACTTGGCTCCGGAATCGGCTTTCTGCCCCTTTGTATGACGACCCTGCCCACGTTCAGGAGGTACTATGTGCAGTGGGAAACGACCTGTACTGCTACCAAACCAAGTTCAGTCGAGTAGCGCTACATGTGCGGTGGAAAAGCGCCATAAATGATTTGAGCGCCCTGAATACAAAACGCTTGCTAGTGGTGCATGTATTATATGGACCCAACGCTCCTATTCTTGATTTTCATCCATACATGTTATACTCTGAAATGGCAAGTTGAGTTTGCTGTCACTCTGCCTCACAAGTATCTCCAGCTGGCAGTTACAAAAACACCCAAAATGAAATGAGGAATTTAGAGTAGAGCATAAGACTGAATACTAGGTGCTGCTTACCGACTCATCCATGATAGAAGCAGGGTCAAAGTAGTCTGGCTTGAGCTCGGAGCGCTCACGCCGGTTCTTAGAAGGCGGCTGGAAGACAACGGCAGTGTGTTTACAGTACATACGCACACATACATTACAACAGCTGCTTTGGCAGACATCCAATGAAGATTTGAACAATCTTTGGCATTTACTAAAAATGTAGTGCTGAAAACTGTCGAGGGAAACACTACACATTGTTGTATTGTGTATGTGTGTATGATGCATGATATACAATTAAAAAAAGGTGTATCATTTGAGCCTTGAACTCCTGCAGCAAAATTTGGAAAGAAGTTATCACAAATGCAGCAAGTGGAGTGAATTTAGAGAAACTTTGGTAGTTGATCAGTTTTCTGCTTGATTCAACATGACATTTGTCTCTTTCACTAACCCAAATCCGACATTAGTTTAGTTGAGTCTTTACACTCATCCTACTTGGTTCTGTGGTGTTGCTGTAAATGCTCAAATAAATGAATCATGCAGGTCAAAGTTGGAGGCACTGTCAAGCACAGCTTATAATAGCAGATATTCTTCCCACAGAAACATTGTTCAGCGGGTGACTTAAGCGAGTATGCATGGACAGGACTGATGATTCAATCAGATATAGGGTTGTCATGAGTAGCTGCACTATACCATTTTTCTATCGACCATCTATGCTTATTTTTATTAGTTGGTAATATATAACTATTTAGCTGTCAGATGACATCAGCACAAACAGTAACTAATGTTGCCTCCTTATAGCACTCATATAAGGCATTGTCATTGTCACATGATCTAATAGTTGATAGTTGAGAGAGACCTAAGCCGGATGCTGAAGCTGTAAAGTAGAAATGTGTCATGGATGACTATGTGAGTGTAACTCTAAAGGTCCTCTTACCAGATCAATGTCCATTGTGTCAAAGTCCATGCCTTCATTGAGGTCATCCATACGGCCCTCAGATGACATCATCACATCCTCTACAATAGGCTCTTCGTCTTCCTCCATCAGCCCAGTGCCCCGACGACTGCAGAAACAAAGCCAATACAATGATGGAAAGACCCTTTCAATAAGGTTTTTACAAAGCTCTCCGTGTGTGACTTACATAGCATGCTGCAGATTGGTCCTGAGCTTGGCATAGTTCATGGCTCTCTCCTGCTGCTGGCGGGCCTCTTCCTGCTGTCTCTGAGCCAACATCCACGTCACCTGGGAACTAACAAGACAACACAGCCTGAATCAGACTGCTGTGGTGTGGGTTTGATACGGTCAGATAGGGCTGTGGATGGCCCACTGGCCCGCTGCCTATGAACTGCCAGCTTGGATAAAGAAACTAGTCACTCAGTGTCTCAGTAGGGCCAACACATGGCAGCTTTTTAAGTACAAGCATCTTGCTACTGTTTGCCCCGAAACGTAATAGCACGCAAATGGGATTTACTTTGAACACTGTCCTAATGTGTTTGGCTCATATTCCTCTGATCCCAGTGATTCACTGAACAGAATAATAGGCCTGGATGCAGGCCTAGATATATTTATTAAATATTTCAGTAGGAAGCACTGCAGGAAGGCAGGGAAATAAAGATAATTAAGTAATTAAAAGAAAATTGCCATCTAAGAGTTTCTGAAATGCTTGAACAACACAACAAATGAGAAGGAGAAACTTTAATGTTGGACTATGCAATAAGAAGTGTGTGAATAAGACTTGGCCCAAAAAGCCATGGAAAGGTTAATGCTGACAAATCTATACAAATGATTAACAAAGTAACTTTGGTTTACCTAGATAGAAAATCACTTGTATATGAATGAATGTGTGTAAAGGGTACTGTCCCAAAGTGTGAGCCGGCTGCATGGTTAGACCTAAGGAATGCATACTTGTAATCCATGGGTGTCTGGTGGTGCTGAGGCGTCTGTTGATGGTGCTGTGGGATGGTGTGTGGGGGCTGCTGGTCATGGGGCAGGGGGTACACCCCCATAAAGCTGTCATCTCGGCCCCTCTTAGGGTCTCGCATGGCAGTGGAGGTGAGGTGGGGGGACGGCAACATGACTGGGGTCTGCATGCTCTGCTGCCACACCTCACTGCTGCTGCTCTCCTCTGCAAAGGAACAACACAGGGGTAAGACACACATGTGCTTGTTTGGTTAATACTCATTTAAAGGCCAAACATCTTCCTTTAAGTGACCAAATGTCTTCCCAAGTCTCTTAACCATCCCCAATGTGTTCAAGTAACAAAACAAACATGGCCATTGAGACAACCTTTATAGAGATGCCAGGGTGCTGATATAGTTTTGAAGGAAGTTTGATTTTGTTCAAAGGATGTAGAATGAAGTTTAGATTAGAAGTGATAGTACGCTCATTGCACCAGAGGCCTCCCCTTAGACAGGAGGGCTTTGGGGAGAATAGGCCACTAGACATTGGGACAGTGAAACCAAAATGAAGCTTACTAAAGAAAACCACACTTAATAAGAATGAAAGGAAATATCATTAATGAAAACCCCAATTGGATTTTGAGAGTTCTATCAAGCCATCCATAGGCCAACCAACCTCTATTGTAAATGAAAAGTTAGCAGATTTTGAACAACATAGATGGATGAGAGTCATGAACAGATTTGAGCCTGTGTGATTGCAGGAAGCAGTTTGACTCTCTCCTACCATCTGCTGTTTAATCTCCTCAGCCATCAGCGTGGCTGCTAGCAATATGCATGTGGGTTAATCTGGGCTCCAGCTCTGCTTTAGTAACGTCATAGCAGGGTGGGCTGTAGTGTGTGTGTGCTTCTCATTAGATCTATTCTCAGTGTTTGTGTGTTGGAAGGGCTTTAGGAGTTTGAACTGATTGATGTTTATAGTTCACAACAGAAAGCCGTCAGCTTAAAGGTGGGGTGAGTGATTCTGGAGAAGGTTTGTAGACAAAATCACTGTCAAAATCAAGTGAGTATCTCCTCAAAATCAGATTCCTGTCCGTACTGTGAGTGTGCTGGTGTTAATATATAGGCTAGGCTCTGTAAACTGGTGTGTGAACAAAGGGGGCCCACTGTAACATGTTAACACAGAAAATAAAAAATGATGCGCCACCTTGGAATGAAGTAGCCTATAAAAGCACTGAGCTGCATAGCGCTATGGACACAGGCCCTTATTCGCCCGTGGTTTATAGTTAAAGGTTAGTTCAAAACCGTGATACATGCTATTTCTTGTAAGCACGTTAATGGCGTTTCCATTCATCAGTAATCATTAAGCTAGAGGAGGTTTTTTTCTTCTTTTGGCTCGGCGCACTTAAAGTGGATATGGAAAACAATATCGGCACGGCGCAGCCAAACAGGGCTCCAGAGTGTGCATGTTTTGGGCACACAAGCGCCTAAATATCTGTGGAGTGCGCCTAGATATTTTCACTGGTCGCACCAGTGCACCTGACATTTATCACGTCATATTCAATGTAATATTGGGTGTAGTGCTGCACCATTAATCTAATCGAAATTGCGATGTGAGCTAGTGCAATTAAATAACTGCACATATGGCTGCGATTGTGATATATTGTAAATAAATGTGCGTGCGTGTGTCTGTAAACATTCCAACCACTCCTCTCTTCTTTTTGGTCGAGCCCCTCGCCCCCTTTGACAGTGTGTGTGTGTGTGTGTGTGTGTGTGTGTGTGTATTTGCGCGCGCAGCTGCATGGCGTGCATGCCGGGTGCAGACAGCAGAGTAAACAAACAAACATGGACGCCCTCAGGCGGCAGCATTACGGCCAAGACTAAACTGAACTGTGTCAAACAAAACGTCTGCTCTATGGGGATATTTAGGAATCGGTATGGTGACGTTAAACAGATAGAAGTGCTGTTTAAAACGTTGCAACACAGCCACAGTGTTGCCAACTCTTCAGTAAGGAAAGTAGCTATTGGCTGTCCAAAAAGTCGTTATAAGTCGCCAAATGACGTCATCGCCTAATTTGCATATTTGTAGACAGGGGTTTTATACAGTAATATTTGAATAGATGAGGTTCTAGTGTTATGAACGTGACAATTGCATAAACAACCAACATGATAATGTTAAGTCTAGCAGTAATCATACATGCTCATGGTTTAAAAAAGCACTGCATAACATTTTGAATTGAACTACTCGTAGACTGTAGAAGAGGTGGGAAAAGCTGCTAACTGCTAATAGTGATGCTAACGGAACACGAGCGGAGAGGTGTATCTCCTGCTCTGACCGCAGCTGGGAGGGGCTGCTGCGCGAGGACCGGGCCGTCTGTCAGTGCTCTGTGACGGGGGACGAGCCGGGAGGCTCCCGCTGCTCGTTGAGAAGCGTTAAAAGTGATACTTGCGTCGGCGAAAAAGTCACCAATTACACAAGAAAAAAAAGCTAGATTTGTCACTGGTCGCCGTTTTGAAAAAGTCGCCAGGGGGGCTGAAAAGTCGCTATATATAGCGACAAAATCGCTAAGTTGGCAACACTATTAACACATGAGCACAGAAGTCAGATGAATGCATGAGAGTGAAGGCCCACGCAAGTTTCAGTTAGTTTACAGACACTGCTACTGTCTTTGCACCTTGGAGGAATGCATATATTTATGGGGATTTTTTACAATTTTTTTAAATGTATTACATTTTTTAAACTATAATTTGTATTATTTTGAAAACAATATAGGCTTCTAGTATTTGCCTTATCTTTTATATTTTCAATGATTCTCAATATGTGTTTGTTTTAAATTGAGATCTACAGGTTTCAAAACTATCAATAATATCTCATTTGACTTGAAAACCAAGCCAAGTAGAATCATAATACCATGTATTTATTATATCACAATCACATTCCAAATAGCAATTGGATATATATATATATATATATATATATATATATATATATATATATATATATATATATATATATATATATATATATATATATATATATAATATATATATATATATATATATTATATATATATATATATATATATAGATATATATATATATATATATATATATAGATATATATATATTATATATATATATATATATATATATTTTTATATATATTACAGTACAGACCAAAAGTTTGGACACGCTCAATGCGTTTCCTTTATTTTTATGACTAGTTACAATGTAGATTCTCACTGAAGGCATCAAAACTTTGAATGAACACATGTGGAATTCTTTGCTAAACCATTTCAGGTGACTCCCTAATGAAGTTCATTGAGAGAGCACCAAGGGTTTGTAGCGCTGTCAAAAAAGCAAAGGGTGCCTGCTTTGAGGAATCTAAAATATAAGACCTATTTAAGAGTCATTTCACACTTTTTTGTTAAGTACATAATTCCATATGTCCCTTCAAAGTTTTGATGCCTTCAGTGAGAATCTACAACGTAAATAGTCGTGAAAATAAAGAAAACGCATTGAATGAAAAGGTGTGTCCAAACTTTTGGCCTGTACTGTATATATATATATATATATATATTTGATTGACCCCGCCTTTAAATCTTGATAAAAGCTGCATCTGCCTCCAGTGAATAAAGCCAGGTGTGTATGCTGGAGCGTATGCTACCTTCTGGCAGCTTCCTCTTGGCGGCCGAGGGGCCAGCGGTAGCAGCAGCAGGGGGCTTGGTCTTCTTGGAGCGGATGGAGGAGCCTCTGCTGGAGTAGCCACTCATCACAGACATGGTGTCGTCATCGCCCCCAGCCTGCAGGGAGTTCCTGTAGGAGATGAGGGGCAGCCAGCAGTCCTCTCTCTGCAGGGCCATCTGGAATGTCATGAAGCGCTCCAGGTACATGTGGCTGTGGGGAGGTCACAAAACACTACATCAGTCAACTCATACAAGGACACACTTTACACAAGAACCAGGTGCACATTCCAACTGGAGGCCCCCACATCAACCCACTCACGCAGCTCAAACACCAGTTGTCACAGACACCTGTTACACCCGTCAACTTACACAGTCCTCTTGTCTTGTCTCATCAGCTTGGAGGAGAACTCGCTGAGGATGTCCAAGAAGGCCAGGTGGAGGGGAGGGCCTCCCTCTCCCTGGGGACTGGGATCCTTAAAGGCAAACTCGATACCATCCCTGAAAGACGCACACACAAAACACTGTCAGCACAGAAAAAGAATTGCTTCCATGGACATAGTTTATTAGATTAGGCTGAGTTTCACTACACAGTTTGGTTCAAAGTATTTAGTTGAACCAGAGACAGTGGTCACATGCGTTAAATGAAACCAGCATGTCACTAACACTGTGAAACCACATATCGCATTGAAACCAACAATGGTGTGATTATTAGAAAACCTTAATGAATACTTGATATGAATCTGTTAATGATCAATATAGTCCAGGTACACTTATGGGCGTGCTCTGCGTCACTGTCTGTTTCACTTCACTAAACCCACAACTAATGTCACATTGTGCTGGATTGTAACGCTTTGCCTACAAATAGATTTAAAGACAGCCTGTCTTTTAGTACTGTAATGCCTGTTGGGTGCATGGCATATCCCACATACTGTACCCATATGTTGCACAAGTGTAGTGGATACCCAAGCGTGCATACATCTCATGTTATAATCCACAAAGAAGCCAACAAAGCCAGTGTGATGGGAGTGTACACACTTATTAAAAAAGAAACATGTATAATTTAATAAATAGCAGTCCAAAAACAGCTTAAAGTGGTGTTTATGTTTTTCTACAATACATTGACTGCATGTGAATAGGCAGGACAGCCATATTTAATCACTTAAACCTCTCCAACAACCACAGGGAATAACACAATGGCAAGAGGAAACACAGTATCCAAGCAGTTATTTGTCTAACATGACAGTTCCCATATGCAAGGCCAAAAAGGCTAGAACGCGTGGCAGCCACTGGAGCCTTACTTGTGCAGCATAGCTATGGCGTCTCTGGTTTTGACTTGGTCCAGACCAAAGGTGAGAGAGAAGCGACGGGCCAACTCCTTGATCCCACAGAAGGCAGAGGAGGAGCGGTCGAAGCCGTGACCCAGCTCTGACAGCATTTCATTGAAGAGCTGGCAGGAAGACAACAGACATCTTTTAAAGGGCTACACATCAACAAGGCTCACAATGAGTCAATCCATCCATGTATGTGTTGTAAATATCAAAGATAGTATCGCCAATTGTATAGATATGTTGTATAGATTATAAGGAATACAACAAGCTAATATAATAAAGATTATTTTTTGAGCTGTGGAAAAGGGGTAGGATTAAAATAATTCATACTTCTTCCTACTCCTTTTCAGGCATATATATCAATATCTGTCAATTGTTATGTTTTTCTTTTTTGTAAAATAATTTAAAACATAATTTTTTGTTTATTGTATTTTCATTTGATGTATTTTTTGTTGATATGTCTGAAATAAATTGAATCAGTCAATCAAATGTTGGTACACTGACCTGCTGCAGACTGAGGATGAGGGTCTTGGCACATTGAATCTTGTCGATTTGCCGAGTCTTACTCATAGTCTCCTTGATGATGTCCCCATAGTCATTGTAATACTGCAAAGAAAAGAACATGATTGGCAATGCGTAATTATTATCTCTGTATACATGAGCTGATTTAAATGTGTCATTCCTGAAATAGCAGGTGAGCCTGTTAAAAAGCATGTGTTGATCCGGCACAGTCCTCCGCCTGGAGAATGCTTGTTGTTTTTTAGAACCAGTGAATATCTCCACTGTTTACAGAGCCTAGGCTGTGCATTAAAACTGGATTTTTCCCAGCAAACACACACACACACTACGGACAGGAAGCAGGTCATGAGGAGATTTCACTGATTCTGACAAAAAGCGTTCTCCAGGAATGCTGACTCCACCTTTTAATGTACAAATACATTTTTTTTAAACTTTAAAAAAAGAAAAGAAAAGGTGAACTTACCCTCATGTACTGTTTGAAGATATCAGCTCCAGTACTCATTTCTACCACACAGTAGATGATGAGTTTACAGTAGGCAGCCAAGAGGTTTCTCCTCTTGTGCAGAGCTTCAATCTTCACCGCCTCATCGTCCTGTTGCCCATCTGACACCATAGAGACAAAGAGAAACGCTCAACAGGCTGCACATTGACACATTTGAAAAAAGCAGATTTGACTAGCTCTCCTTGCCTATTGGAGTAGAGCAGAAAGTCAATCAAATCCGTTATAAATGTATAGCCCAATATCACAAATGGCCATTTGGCTTCACATTCCGTACACAATAGGAAGCCTTCTGTCCTTAGCCCCGGCCTTTAGCGGGCAGTGCAGTGAGTGTGTCATGTACCTGTGCTGTTGGTGTCGTCGTCCTGGTCGATGAAGACATGGTTGAGGATGAAGGAGAGCAGCTCAGCCTGTAGCGAGTCCTCTGGAGAGTAGACCAGAGGCTCCAGGTGTTCCCTCCCTCCTGACACCATCTGGTGGCTGAAGATCAGCAGCAGGTCACACAGGATGGTGAAGGCCTGGGAGCACACACACACACATACAGGTTAATACATGCACTGCAGACACATGAGGGCATTATACAGAGAACCGCAGAGAACTGGAAACATTGATTTCTTACATTAGTTGTGGCAACAAGTAACAAAATAGCGTTTCTTTGCACATGGACAAGGAAAAAAGATGGTATGCATTGAAGCCACTTGTTCATGCAATATCTGTCCTCTTCCCAGCACTTTTAGCCAAAATGATTCCCATTAATATTGATGACCCCCATTGTTTACTCTGTCCTTCTTTGTATTTTATGCAGTTTGACTCCTACTGCTACACATGATGTGTTGTTGTTGTTGTTGTGTCACCTGTTCTTTGACGGCTGTGTTGACATTGGTGAGGTAGCGCTGACACATCATACAGAAGGCCCTCATCTGCTTCCTCAGGGTCACCAGGTCATCCTGTTTGAACACATGCTCAGATAAACACATATCCACTTCATTTGAAAAGAGTGAGAAACAGGGAGCAGTTAGGGCTGTAACGATATGTGTATCCAACCGAGATACGCGATACACAGAGGCACGATCCTGCATTTTGGTGTGAGAAGGCAAGATGCATTTATTTTTTGGCTTAAGTTTTGGATAAAAGGTTTGGTGAAGGAAGCTGTAGCTCTTAAGTGTTTATTTGTTTTCTAACTTGATTTTTGGTTTACAGCACAGTTCAATATATAGATTTTTTTTCAACAGTATTATTTTGTTACAGAGAAGAGAGAAATGTTATATCTTTGGTTATTTATTTAATCATGCTACTTAAAATGTTCTTTGTGTTAAAATCTGTTCAGGTTATTTGTTATTAAATGTTGCATTAAGTTAAATGTTATTATAAATGTTCATTAAATAAAATGCTTTTCAAATTTCAAAAATCGTTGTATGTATGGAATCGTGGGTGAAGAATCATGATAGAAATGGAATGGTGAATCTTTGTATGGTTACGGCCCTAGGAGCCATATGTTGTGTGGAGGAGAGCTGACCTTCCTGGAGCTGCCCTCAGATGACTTGGCCAGGTTCCACAGGATGACATAGTGGGTACACTGCAGCGACTGGATGACTATCTGCTCACAGGAGAAGCACAATCCCACACAGGGTCAGATGTAGCACAAGCACAAACGTTGACAATTGAATGATTGGTAGAACTTGACTATGTACTAACCTGCTCAGGCATATCTCCATTCTCTATGCCTGTGTTGAGCAGCTTGAAGTTGCTGGTGAAGAGGTCCCACCCCGACAGGTCATGTGCACTGCAATGCATTTCACAAAAATATAAGTCAGTCTAAGTCACAATAAGTATCGGAGAGGGGAATATCCAGCGCAGAATCAAACAGATACTCCAGACATATGGATGTCTTACTTGTGAAATGCTGTGATCCTTTTTAGAGTAGACACAATCTGATACGCATCATCTTCATCAGCTTCTTCACCCTGAAAAAAAGAACATTTGGAAATGTATTGAATTTTAAAGATCAACATTTGTATGTATAGAATGAATACAAACATATAGTATAGTGTTCTTCTTACACCCAATTTTGTTAGGTTTTTGTCAAAGTGTTTTAACCACAGTTATGGGTGGGCGGTCATGTTATGCCATGAGATGGATTTTGCAATACCGTCATGACGACAAACACCCACGTGTTGGTTTTAGCGCGCACATTAAGTTTTAAGCGATAAAACCACACACTCACCCACACCACAATCGCAGAGTGAAACTACGAGCAGCCTTGCTTCTTGCCATATGTCACCATGTCTTAAAATGTCCACATTTGTATCTGATTGTTTTTGAATATTTTCATCCGGCCAAATTTGCAACAAACGTATTGGTTTGCCGGGAACAGTCTCAGGGTTTCCCCCAGCAAAGTTCTTTTGCCTGGTGGCAATACTGCCGCACCATTTGGTGAAATCCATTTTGATTATATTGGACAACATTGCGATTTGAAACTAAGGATGCAAAAGACTATTTGGTTAAATGTTTAACGGTCCGCTGCCTTATAGGGCTGGCCCGAATTATTCGAATATCCGAGTATTTGTTTGTTAAATTAGTATTCGGAGCTCAATTCAGTATTCGGGATATATATTTTTTTTTTTCAAAACATTTTTTTTTTGCAAAGGTAGCTCAAACTGCAGTATATTTTGTCAGTAAATAATATTTGGATATACAAGTTATAAAACAATTAGACGTAAATTAGTAAATTAGACGTTCATTTAAAATATATTATCTAATTATTTGAACTTTGACCTAGTTGGCAGTTGCCTTTTCAAAGCGCAACCGGTGATATCAGCTGTAGTAGGCTACGTGATGTTACCAGAGTGAGGCAAACTAAAAGCAGCACCAAGCGCAGGAGGGAGAGAGAGATGGAGAAAGAATAGATTGTGTTCCTAATAACTCTATAGGCTACCACAACATTAGCGCGATTTCGGAAGGAAATATAATGCTTAACGTAATGCTAACATTAGCTTAGCTCAGCTGTTTGTTTACATTCAGCGCTGCTATTTAGCCATCATCAACCGTGACTTGCTTGCATCATGGGAATAGGCAGTCAATAATGGATATAATATGGACACAAAAGACTATCAATATTGGATCTTTGTATGGATTTATAAATCGCCGAAAAGATGCACGTTCCTGGATGAATTGATAAGCTCCTGTACGGGTTACGATGGCGCAGAGGACAGCTGATTTGGAACGGAAAAACAGCGGTTTGCCTCCACGGGGAAAAAGTAAGGAACTCCAACTTTACTACCGTTCGAAAGTTATTAAAGCATCAACAAACTACGCAGCTTGCTGTCTCGGCTCACACACTCGGTTTCAGTGAGTACATTGGCATTATTAATGTTGGTTTGATGGTGTGTTTTTCTGGAAAGAAAATCTGAAAAATGTTTGAGAATGAACGTGTGTGTGTGTAGGCCAACCCAAAACAACACACAGCGGGACTCAGCGGTCCGGTGAGAAGCAAACAGTAGCCTACACTAACATTTAACAAGTAACTTTATGAAGAATAACTCTGCCCATACAAAAAGCTCTGTTCTTGGTTTAACTTGACGGAGCGATCGATGTGTGTAAATCCATCCGGTACGTAAAGTGTTAACATTGTGGGTTGTTTTCTCACTGTTTTTTAATAGACTAGTCTTAATTAAAACTTCCGTTTAGACGTTGGGGAAATGAGACGTTAGGTGCATCCCCAATTCAAAAAGACAATATTTAATAATGAACATGTAAAAGATGGAATTTGGTGTATTCTGGTCATGAGAATTCAAATTCAAAGAAAAGAGAGAGAAAATACATTAAATAAGACAGAAAATAATATGGAGCCTCAAATCAATCACACCAAATTCCCTTACAATAAACTATTAATATTGTGGCAAACAGGATTTTCGTTATAATTGCTACACAACCATCAATAGTTTCTCTTGTGCGCACACACACACACACACACACACACACACACACACACACACACACACACACACACACACACACACACACACACACACACACTGATGGTGGAGGAGGAGAAACAGGTGAGTGTGTTGTTTTGGCTCTGATCTGCTAGAATCACTACATTCACCTCAGGTGTGTCGGCCAGAACACCACGCACCATTCAAAAACCGTGAAAACAGCAATAGCCAAAAGCACATTATTAACTTGAGGTGACACATTAATCTGCAGTGACAATCCGCAAACCGCGGCTATTAATCAGCGCGCATAGATCAATACATTCGGCCATATAAAACAACGTTTGGAAAACTCTGTATTTATTTCTAAAAGTGATTCACATAAACTAAGTAGGCACATTAACACGGTAAAATAATAATACTGCGGCTTCTTGCACGCGCCGATAACTTGGAGAGAGGAAAAAAGTAAACTTCCCTGCAGACGCTCTGACTGACTGATGTCCCCGCCCCTCAATGACAAATACTGGTTCTGATTGGCCAAATGATCGTCAAAGCAGATATGATACGAGTTACCATCTGTCACTCATAGTAAGTCACTCCACACATACATTGTGCAGGCCAATGTGGATCCTGCCCTCCTACCTCTTGTAGAAAGTCTTCCAGTAGCCTGTTGAACTTGTCCACCAGCTCATCCAGCAGCTGGGAGGCGGGCGATGTCCACCCTGTTAAAGATGGTGAACTCCTCATTGCAGAGGGCGTGGTAAGTCTTGGAGCACGCCTCCAAAACTTCAGTGTCTGTGTGCTTCTCCACTATTTCCCTGATTTGACGCAGCAGGGATTCCAGGTGCTGAATTAAAGACAAAGAGTGTGTGATCATTTTCAATGTGGAAGATTGTCCCTGTGTTCCAAATCACATACTCTTTCTTTTTACTACACTACATACTAAAGTACAGAAAAGTTTTAGGGCCACAGGAGATTATGTCGAGAAATGTCAAAAATAAAAGATGAATACTCCCAAATGCTATTGGAGTAAGTGGTGCATTTGTGTTTTTTTCAGCATACTACAATTGAAGTGCATGTATTGGGACATCCTAAATCTTTTTCTGGCATACTAAATAGTAGGGAAGTATGGGTATTGGAACGCAGGGAAACTTTTTGAAATATTTTGTAAAATGAACAGATAAGTGTCTTACCTTTTCCAGACGCCCTGTGGTATAAATGTCCAGGTCGAAGAACTGAGGCAGCTGCAACAAGTTGGTCACCTTCTCTGCATCCACATTGTACTGTAGAACAAACACTCAGCATGTTAATATGAGATAGATTCAGATAGATGAGTACACACCTGGAGCCAGGCCTTTGATACATAAGGATGGAACCAACCTTGGCCAGTAGAGGGGGCAAAGCCACAGCAAACAGCTCTGTCATTCTGGTTCTGTCATCCAGCTGAGTCTTCTTCTCTTTAGCGGTCATCACCTGATCAGACATGCACAACGTTAGCTGCTTTCCCTCTACTCACAACTTGTCTGCATTCATTCATGTGCTAGGTCCACTCTTTAACATATTACTGCTTGTAAACTTTACTCTTTACTCTAATTACGAGTTAGCTCTGCGGCTAGTCATTACCAGTTAATGTATGTGCAGGTCAAGACAAACATCTGCAAAAGAGAAAGTCTGCAGAATCCGTCTTCCCCGCTCATTGTTTTGTGTGTGTGTGTGTGTGCGTGTGGTGTTTATCCAGCCAGCCCTGCTGTAGTGATAAAAGATAAACTAAAGATTAACACTACCCAGTTGACATATGTGCAATAATTACTTCAAAATTTAAAAAGGCCAAACTTTATCAATACACCTGTTCAACCTGTCTAAACATGGACATGTAGAAAGGCTATATTAATGTCTCTGTCTGTCCACAGAGTAGAAATGTCTCATAAGAAAAAAGAAATAAGGAGAAAGCTGATGCATTAGGGGTGTGAACTTTTACAAAAATGTCTAAACAGATAGACGAGGGAAATTCCTTGGTTTACAGTTAACTGTGATGTCATCGTCATGTGAAATGAATGAATGTGTGTCTCCAGAACACATTGGAATCATTTTCAAAACTTGATTTTAAAAAAAGAAGAAGAAGAGAGTATTAGTTGACTTTTCGGTTATGACTTACTAACCGGTTACACATGTACATGTGCACACCCCTAGTATGAATAGAGCAGACAGTGTTTGTATTCTGCATATTCTTGAGCCCCAGTTAAATGTGTGTTAGTGTGTCTTACCCTCTTCCCTGTGCCTCTACCAACAGGTGGGTGGCATTCAGCAGCCTGGCGTACAGTGCACAGCATTATCTCAATCAAGGCTGTCTCTTGTCTGTCTGTAAGAGCTGCAAACAAACACAAACCAATGAGTATGATCCATCACGTTTGTGGTATAAAGCACATGCAAGCAACCACTGCAGGGAACCAGAGCCTCCCATACCTTCCTCTCCTGGCAAGGGGTCATCTAGCAGTAAGCTGATCATACACTCCCAGTCCTTCAGTAGCTCTGGCCCACATTCCCACAGCGAGTCCACCAGGTAGGCTGCATGCTCATGGAGCTATGGAGAAACATGTTCATACAAATGATGGAGCATTTCAATTGATTAAATACTGTCAATAAAGAAAGTGTAGTCTTTGTGTGACAGTAAAAAGGAAATAGCCTGATAACACACCTCACTCTCCAAGAAGAAGAAGACAGTAGTCTTAATGAGGTTGGCATTGGCGCTCTGTCTGCCTCTCCTTTTGGGGGCACCTTCCTCCTCTGGTTCCCTCTGGCTGAACAATCTGTGAGGACAGGAACATGTGTTAGGTATCACGCACAACCCTACATCATCCTCAAACAGGTTTACTTAAGAGCAGCAAGGGGCATTCAAAATACAAACTCAAACTAACAACAGTGATTTGTAAAACTAAACCTCCAACAGAGATTTAATCCTGACTCTCAGGGTCAATGTGAGACAAACAGTGATGCAAAAGCAAAAGGTCCAGTTTTTATATCCACCTGTACAACCCCAATTCCCCAAAAGTTGGGACGTTATATAAATAAAACAGAATGTGATCATTTGCTAATCCTTTTCGATGTGTATTCAATATCAAACAGTACTAACACATCAGATGTATTTGTTTAAACTGATCAATTTTACTGTTTTTGTAAATATACACACATTTTAAATGTTGTGCCTGCAACACGTTTCCAAAAAGTTGGGACAGGGGCATGTTCACCAGTGTGTTACATCACCCTTTCTTTTAACAACACTGAGTTAGCGTTTGGGAACTGAGGACATTAATTGTTGACCTTTGAAAGAAAAATGTTTTCTTTATTAATTATTATATTATATCCGGGGTCTCCATTGTGATATTTGGTGCTTCATAATGCAACTCATTTTTTCAATGGGAGACAGGTATGGACTGCAGACAGGCCAGTCTAGTACCCACACTGTGTTCCTATGAAGCCAAGCTGTATTAAGACATGCAGAATGTGGCCCGGTTAGGGCTGGGCGATATGACCAACAGCTCATATCCCGATATAGAAATGTCTTATCCCGATAACGATACATTTGACGATATAGCATATTTTCTGTAAATTCAATTAATAAATATTTCATATACATAATTAAATACTCAACAAATAAAGTATTTACCCATATTTGATTATTTTCAGCTTTTATTAAAACGCACATTTTCAAGCATTCAACAAAATAGAAAAATGCAATGTGACATTTGAGTAGTTTTGGGCCGTGTGGGGTTTCAGGGCACTGAATTGACTGAATTGGTGGATTCCTCCTTAGCTTAGCTCATTAGCCTAATGGAGCTATCCTCTTTAGCTGAGGCTGCGGTGGCTTGTAAATTCACCCCGCGGAGAGGGTGACCGCCCCGGGAGCGCAGGAGCTTCTCACCGCTGAGAGAGCAGCAGAGCTGCTATCCCCGCGAGCCTGTCGAGCGCTGCCCGGGTAACGTCGGTTCGACTAATCTGTCAGCGGGGATATATTATCCTCTCCTATGGAATACTCGTCTACACGTGTGCAAACACCGACATGTCTGTTACCGATGGATTTTAGTGTCCGAAATGAACTTTGATTATCACACAAGCTAACTAAACTATTTGAAATGTAGACTCGTCAGACCACAGCACACTGTTCCACTTTGCGTCAGTCCACCTCAGATGAGCCCAGGCCCAGAGAAGTCTGCTGCATTTGTGGATGTTGTTGATATATGTCTTTCACTTTGCATGATAAAGAGTCTTATCTTGCATTTGTGGATGGAGCGATGAAACTGTGTTTACCGACAATGGTTTTCTGAAGTGTTCCATGGCCCATGTAGTAATACCCTTTATAAAATAATTTATTTTTAAATACGGTGCCACCTGAGGTCATGGGCATTACATTTTAATTTTGGACCTTGCCCCTGACGTACAGAGATTTCTCCAGATTCTCTAAATATTTTAATTATAATTATGGATTGTAGTTGGTGAAATCCTTAAATTATTTGCAGGAATGTTGTTTTTAAAATGTTGTACTGAGCCTCACCCAGTTATTGCTTGTGAAGACTGAACCTTTACGGGATGCCCCTTTATATCCATTCATGATAATATCACCTGTCACCAGTTAACATGTTTATGTAGTAATGTTCCAAACTGTTTTTTTAACATTCTACAGCTTTCCCAATCTTTTAATGCCCCTGTCCCAACTTTGTTGAAATGTGTTTCTGGCATCAAATTTGGAATAAGCATATATTTAGGAAAAACAATAAATAGATAAAAGTTAAAGATAAACATAAATATATTACCTTTGTATTGTTTTCAACTTGATTGTATGTGAAAAAAGATTAACAAATGATCTTATTCAGTTTTATAAACGTGTTACATAACGTCCCAACTTTTTCGAAATTGGGGTTGTACTCATAGATAGTAAATAATATGGATGTAGCATCCGGGCTGACCTCAGTTATTCACACGGCATCCAATAATCCTGGTTTGTGCGCGTCGTCATTTTGTGAGGGGGAGGGAGATAGTTGACGTATACCTCCGAGGCAAAGTGAGGGACAACGTGCGGAGAGCTGTCACTCAAGAGATCGCGCCAATACATTTTAACCTCCAAAAGAATAAAAACTAGCGTGGGCCAAAAAAAATGCACCCCCCTCAGTGTTGTCATGGAGATATGACCTAGACATACAGACTAAAATGGTTTCGTGGCCCAGGCTGTAAATAGGTTTAATAATGCTGTGAAAACAGCATGTTTAACATTGGAGTCAACGAGAGATGGCTGTCTTCTGCTCCCAGCCCCCAGTGGCACTTCCTGGTTACTACAGTTGTGGTCACTTCCTTATTGGATGCTGGTAAAAATCGCTGAGGTTGGGGCTTGGTTGTACTTGACTACAGCAAGGTGAATGTTTTAACACTGGACGACAGCTAATTCAACTAATGTTCATACACAACTAATGGTGAAAGCTCTGTTTATTTCCCCCTCTATCAACATTCATTTTTCAATACTTTACCAACATACTTCTTATAGAGGAATTCTCCAGCTGCTATGGCGACAGGCCTGTGTGCTGAGTAGACCAAGTGATAGACACTCTCACAGTCTTCAGGGGTCAACACCTCATCTGTACTACTACAGAGACAGACAGAAAGAGTGGCATTCGATTAAACTTCCAAAGCACAGTCCAGTCCCACACACGTTGTCCATGTGTTTCTTGAAGTGTGAACAAGACCTTGTCCTTTACGTACAGACGATGTCCCACTGACATGTAAAACAGCAACATGAAATACCTTCCAGCAGACACTTACTTCAAGACGAGGGTGAGTAGCTTAATGGCTTGTACTGCGACGTCATACTCTTTGTCAAGAGTCATGGAGACGATCCGGTCCTATACGAGGAGAGATTTAATGAGTTATTTGACTGAATGGAGTCATGTCAGTTGAATAATGTCAGTCAGTTGAATGGCAGCATAATGTGTTTAGATGTATCAGAGTGTAAACAAGGTGGGAGCTGTAGTGTTAAGTAGGCCAGCAGGTGGTGCTGACCTTGAAGCGACTGGTGAAGAGCTCCAGTCTGGCGTTGAGCTCTCTGTTGTAGTAGAGACCCTGCAGAGCTGTCAGACACTTCAGACGCACCTCCCCTTGCTGGACCAGAGAAGGAGAAAACAGGCATCATCCAAAGCACAATGACAGTAACACAGCAGCTAGCACATTTAAAAATGTCAAGTAATATGTTCTTGAACCAGATTCACATGTCTTTCATTTAGCCTATTACACTTTGTAAGTCAATGCTGGAGTGATAGCAAGTTAACATCCAGTGTTCTGAACAAAGTGGCTTCACTTTTAACAGCCCTTCACACCAAAAAAGTGTTATCACTTATTCTGGCTGCTAAGACATATGCTCAGATTGATGTGCAGTTACACTGGGAATAATGAGTCATAGCCACACTTCATGTTGACACACAACTGACAGAATTCCAGTGAGCCTACACAAACAGGTGGAAGAGCAGAGTGAGGGTCTGTGTCAGCACACAGTCCAGTGGTGTTGGTGGTCAATAGGGGTGTTATAGAAGACCCACCTTATCATGCATGGTCCATCCCACATACTTCAGATAGCTGTCGTTGAGGAAGGCATCGCTATACAGTTTCATCCACACTCCAATCTCTTCTATACAGATTGCCCTGATTTCTGCTATTGAATCACTGTAAACAACATTACAGAGTCATTTAGTTAGACAGAATACAAGGTGTTTTCTGTTGCAGCATCAACAACCAGTGTTAAAGTGAACATTCTTTAGGAATAGATGTGCATTATGTGAGGCCATACCGATATCGGTGAACAAACACTCCTTTGAATATGGCATTCATCATGTTTTCAATCTCGTCCTGATTTTCTTGGAGCTGCAATGAAGAGCAGGGGAAAAGAAAAAGAAAAACATTTTGATTATTTGGTCAAACATAAAGCCTTACTGACTAGAATGCTACAGTAAGGTTTTGTAAACATTAGAAGAGCACCATGCGTGGTGTGGCTGAACAGTCAACTAACAGATGGATGCCCGGTGGGGCCTGCTCTTACATTACCTAATGCACTGAGTAACACATAGCCCTGACACAGTCACTGGGGGTTACCACATATGGCCTTTTCACACCGCCGAAAAATCGGAGCTAGAGCCAGTTTTTTGGTTTCACACCGCCAGAGAGCCGGCTCCGGGCTGTAAAAAGTGGTTCAACCCCAACCCCAGGATTGAGCTGGGCTAAGAACTGCCTGCCACGCGGGAGGATTATCCTGACCAACAGACCAACTCAAACCTCATGCCCGCATATTTAAAAACACGCTATAAGAGACGTAAACATAATATAATTACCAAACGTAGCGATCAAATTGACCTGCGAAAATACGCTGTATGGGTTAACAGAGCAAAGCGAGAGGCAACAAGTGTAAAAATAAGACGTTTCAGCCGCTGTTGTTGTGCTTAAAAGCTAGCGCTAGCTTTAGCGTTAGCCACAAGAGCAGCGGGCGTCATACACAGATGTTTACAGTGACGTCGCTCTCTTGCCGGCTCCATGGCTGGCTCTGGTCGGTGTGAAACCAACCGGTTCATAATTGGTATTAGGCTGTAACCAGTTTTGAACTGGCCCCAGCACCAGCCCGGAACTGACTCTTGGTTCCATTTGGTGTGAAAGGGGTAATACAGAGCTGTTGCAGTTCAAGAAATGGAACAGATGTATGGTCACAACCACCTATAATAGTAAAATGCTTTACTCATATACCTTGGACCGGTAAGGCTGGTTTCATTTGGATCATTTATTTCCCATCATTTAAAAGCGCCTGCGAGGTCTTGCCGCTGCAGCTGGGGCTTCAGCAAGTCAACAGTTGTTGCTAGCCTGCTAATAAAAACAGTCTTACCCACTCCACAGTACACCCGAGGCAAATCAATTATAACGCCAGACTATCGACTATTGAAAAATGTTAGAAATAAAACCAACCTTGCATTTTTTATTAGCCGGCTAGTCACAACCGTTGACTTAGGCTAGCCTAGCACCAGTGATCTCTGCAAGACTGAAGGACATTTGTTGAAAACGTCTCCAATGATAAATAACACAATTGGCCCACTGGGAAATGGGGCCCTATTTCTAAAATTGCGAACTACCCCCTTTAAGATAACGGCCCCGTCATGGAACACACGTAGGCTACCAGATGGAACCCACGTCAAAAACAGGATTTATCCAGCGCCAAAGGAAAATCACCAGCGCCAAAATGATACAAATTTAGAGCTAATTAAAACCTCTCCAAATTGATCCCAATTTAAGTCATCCTTCATGTAGGGCTGGGCAATAACTTGAATTTCCCTCAATCACAAAAACAATATAATCGCATTTAGACTATCGTTGTTCCACACGCCGTGGCATGCAGGCTTGTAAATGCAGCGAACCCTTCTTTCAGCCGTGCACCGGCCCCTCCCTCACCTGATGGTTTAACTTTCAGCTGGTGCGAGTAGGAGGGAGACGGTGCGTATCGCCGGGAGCTTTGAAAAACTTCTAGAGGACGGCAGAAAGCCAGCCTTTGGTCGAGAAGAAAGTTAAACCTAATGGTGTTCAGTGTTTCCCCCAGAAAATGTTTTAGTCAAGATGGTCACTGGCCAGGGTCGCAGGAGGCACGGCGCCAAGCACCGCTGCGAACATTTTGGGGGTATTTTTCTCAAAGATGCCAATGCGCAGTAAAGAAATAAACAACTGTTTATTTGAATACAAAAATACAACTGACCTTACATTTGTGCCATTTTGTTTGCTCATGTGCAGGTACAAATTATGTGCAAACATGCAGACAGTACAAAGCACAATTAAAGAAAACTTCTACTGTTTGGGTGCAATATTATGCAGACACACTAAATACAAATAATGGACCATACACTTAACATGCTCATCAAAGTGAAAATTCAACTTTTTAAAGTTCCTTTTTGGATGGGGGGCTGTTGTGCGATAATTGTGGACAATAGGCCTACTGTGATGCGATAGCCTATAATTCATTAATGGTTATTATTAGCCTACTTGCTTGATTTATTTTTAAATACAGAGGTTATTGGTCGTTTTGGAACATGTATTTCTGTTTAAAACATAAAAATAAAGCAGCATTAAAAATTCAGAAATTAAATAACCTTGTCCAACACTAGCATGCTGTTTGTATTATTTCAACTATAGAGTTATTTTTCAATGTGTTTTCTCCTTAAAATGACTGAATGCATTTCAAAAGACAGTAACAGTGTGGCACTTCTGTAAACTTACTGAAACTTGCAGGGGCCATAGTGTTGTGGGGTTTTACACTAGTCTAGCTTTGCACAGCTCTTCTTTCTGTTCAGCTAAATATCCCCTTAGAGCAGCGCTGCCTTTATTATCGCCCTAGTTCAGTGTCGGCTTGCTTATGCTCCTTTACTCTCCCGGGTGCATGCCGTACTCACGTGGGGAGTGGTCGCAGACAACAGAGCAGAGAAACGCTTGGAGACACTTGTACATTTATTTACCGCAAATCGCGGCCTTTCACGCAGTTATGACCATGCACAAGCACACATCGCGCTTGCTAGTACATTAATTGTGCAGCATTGTGGGGTCGGTCGGTAGCCAAGGAGGGGGGCTGGCGTTGGTATTAAGGCGGCCGCCTTAGCCATAATTTTCGTTGAACGCCTTTAAGTCGAAAATGAAGGAAATTGAGCTAGACTCCCTAAGATGTCAGTGCTTTAAATAATTGTTGCAGTGTGAATTGATTGCTTTACATTTTTTAGTGCTATTTTAATTTGGTCCCTGTGTGTTTGTCTGTAACTGTGGCTCATTGTGCTGCTGCCTGTCTTGGCCAGGTCACCTTTGAAAAAGAGATTTTTAATCTCAATAGGTTTTTTCCTGGTTAAATAAAAGGTAAAAAAGAAAGAAAGAAAAAAGAAAGCGCTGGGGGAAACACTGGTGTTATCTGAAAACACTTCAGACTCACAACTAGGGTTGCAAAATTACAGGAATTTTCCAAGTTGGAAACTTTCCATGGGGAATAAATGGGAATTTACTAAATGTATGGTTGGCCCTTAAAGGCAACCCAACTGCACAAAATCCTTCTAACTATGTTATTTCAGTCGTGGCAGACATTTTAGACTAGCCTGAAAATCCAGACCCATATCTAGAACAATAGAGCGTCTGGCCACGCTCAATAGACCTTCCCAACTCAAGGGGCGGCTCCTACTCATGCATTTTAAATACCACTGCTCGCAATTGGATAGCACAGCAACCAATCAGAGCCATGAACAAGGTGACCGTATTAAGCCCTGTTCGTTTAGCGAGCAGCGGGTTAACTGTTAAATTAAACTTTTGCCGTGGTCGTTCGGCAAAACAGAACATTCCTCTTACTTGCTAATGAAAGATTTGAGTGCCGTCTTCCAAATCCTAAAGTGTTGAAGCCGTCTCAAACTCAAACAACATATCCACAGCCATCTCTGTGGTTTACTATCACGGCTTTGGTGGCGCATGCCCAGCAGTGTCCTCATCCGGTTACGTCCACCCCAGAGCACCATACATAGGCCTCTGGCCCGCCCATATCAGAAAGAACGATTTGATTGGTAGCTTAGGATTTCTTGACATATTTAATGAGCTTCAATGGAGAGTGTCCAGACCAACAGGCGCAGCAAATTGAATAAGTTATAAGCCCAACATTGTCCAATGACTAGGCTTCACCTGTTCAACCTACATTCAACGTGAATATGCGATATTTGAATCTGTTTTGTCGGTCCAGAGAAGCACAGCACTCTAGCTCAGCAGTTAACTATCTAAAAACATTAATCTGTCTGTCATCTAATTGTTCAGCTGCCACGAATCATAAAATAATGCATAGCGTGCTAATAGCGCTGCTGACTGAGACTAGTGTAGCAGCCCCTCCTCCCTATAGCAGTGACATACAGACAGAGGAGAGGAGGAATACTGAACCATGTTTTTCACTGTTAAACTTCCTCAGTATTCTGATGTCAGAAATAGACTTGATTTAATCTATTGGGACATTGAGTTTAGTGAAAAACATATGGAAACAAATGCCCTCAGTTGCCCATGCACTGTGTCTATAGCCTATTTCAGCCTCATCTGTGGATGTTCATTTGCATAATATTCTATTTTACATTACATTTTTTATAGAAAATCCACGTGTCTTTCTTCAATAGCTTCTCATTCATCCGACCCAGTGTCTCCAAATTATTCCAAAATACCCCCAGACCCCCCTAGGAGGGTCAGGGTCTCGGCTGGACATTGGAGGCACTAGGGGAAAACACTGCATTTACTGGGTACATATCTTTAAATGTAAAAAGAATGTGCAGTGAGTTAAAAAATAAAGCAGTTAGCAAATGACCATATGGCCTCCCTTACCTCTTTCCGTTTCTGCAGGAGAAGCTCCAGCCTGTCATTGGCCCTTTTGGCGACTATCTTATTCCTCTCTGCCTCATACTGGCGCTGGGTGTTGTCCATGTTGATGCTCAGGTTTAGAGCTACATTCACCAGGGCTGTCATCAGCTTCATGGCTAAAAGAAATACAACCAAGCACATCAACAATCCACACAGTACACTCGAAACCTTTGGATGTAATACGTGGCTTACATCACCAAGTATGAGAGTTTACATGACTTGCCATTTTGTGTTTGTATTTAGTGTCTAGTAGGGATGGGAATTGATAAGAATTTAACGATTCTGATTCTGCTTATCGATCCGATTCCTTATCGATTCTCATTTTGTGAGAGAATAAGTACAAATTTGTTTATTTGTATTAACCTGCTTAAATATCTGATCATAAGTGTGTCTAGTGTGTGCAAAGATTATCAAGAGTGCTTTAGGATTAGGAAATTGTCAATTTTCACATTAATTGGTCCAGACAAAAAAAAGGTTTGCCTTTTTAAGCCCAAATGCCATTATGTTCCCTAATAACTAAAAACACAGACTGAAAACCGTCAAGGAAGAGCTTGTGCCTTTTGGAATATTAACTGTGCTCATTTGCATTCAACTTGAAACAAAATTCAACTCACATAAAAAATACAAAGAAGTCTTCTGTAAAGATAAGACCAACTATCAACTTTGGCAAATTAACCATTTGTTTGCAGAAAAAAAATATCATGTATGCCCTCTCAGGAAGGATACGAGATATTTAATGTACATGCTGTTCTAATGTGAAGCGCGCTGTTTATTATTAATATAACGGCCCGTCATCAGACACATTTGCACATCGGTCGCTCCTCAAGTAATCCAAGTCTTTTTTTTGTATGGGCAGAGTGAGATCGTTATTTTAAGTGTGTAGTTACAAAGTTTCATGTTTAACTTTAGTGTAGGGTTCGTCTCAACCACCGTGCGTAAAGGGTGCATTAGAACAGCTGACGGGAGGAAAAAGAAAAAGGCTCTCGCCTATTTATCTCTTCCTTTTTTATAAGCCCGCCCGCTGTTTATTATTAATATAACGGCCCGCCATCAGACACATGTGCCGGATGGTTTTTGCACATCGATCGCTCCATCAAGTTATCCAAGTCAGAGCTTTTTGTATGGGCAGAGATCGTTATTTTAAGTGTGTCTTTATGAAGTTTATTGTTAAACTGAAGTGTAGACTATTGTTTCCTTATCACCGCCGAGTCCCGATGCGTGTTGTTTTGGGTTTGTCTCCACCCGCCGTGCGTAACAGCTGACGGGAGGAAAAAGAAACAAACCAGCTGACGAACGTGAGTAAACACTGCGGGGCTTAAGGCAGCGGTCAAGAACACCTTTTTGCTTTGCTTTATGCTGCTCTCACCTTTTTATCTCTCTCCCTCTTTTATTAGCCCACACCTAGGCCTACACACACGTTAATTCTCACACATTGGCCCTCATTTATCAATCTTGCGTAGACCAGAAAAATGGGTGTACGTACATTTCCACGCAAATCTCGGCATTTATCAATATGGACGTGAGCGTAGGGTACGCTCAAATCCCACGCCAGCTCTCAGCTCGTGTACGCAAATTTGAAAACAGCTTGGACTCGCAGTGCAGGCTGTGCCGGGTAGCCGATGACTTTGTTGGACAATTATTAGAAGATAATACAAATGCAGTGTTTGCTCAGACCGAAATAAAGATATCAATCACTTAAAAATGAGCAGCTTATGGTGTGCAACTGAGTAGGAGAGCTGATTCAATAGTGCGCACACCGGCCACTTAGGAGGGCTGCATGGAACTGCGTAAGGGCAGTTGTCTCCGTTTTGGAGCAGCTGGGGGGACACTGAGGCACGGGGGCTGCATTCATTCAAAATGTTAGCCTAAGTATGAAATATGTAGTAGACATACACTGCTCTTTATGATACAAAAAAATACACGGCACAACATTCAGCTTAACATTTTATTTATTTGACGCACTTTGTAGATGTCAATTCCTCTTTTAATGTGTCATTGATGCTAAAGCGAGCGATTTATTTCCAACGTTAACCGGCACGTTGTTCCTATCTGCTGGTGGAGCAGGACGGTGGGCGCTCTCACAGCTGATCGCTGCCGGGTCGGCTTGTGCAGCTGACGGCCGGGCTGACCACTCGTGCCAAGCGCATGCTGTCATACAGTAAAACGCTAAATGTGTTATTTTTAGTTTTTAAACCCCTTTTGAATAGTGCTATCTAAAAGGGCCAATACATTCTAATTATTCAAATCTCTGCAGACGTGTATTTATTTTATGGGGACCATTATCGGACAGTTGGTGCGTCTTTTTCTCCTCCACCACTTATATTATGCCCGCAGCCCCGCACCCCCAGTTGGTTGCATTTCAGAACAGCAACACGCTTTTTTTTAGTGGCGATTTTGAGTCAACACCAACGCTGTTGACCGCGGCAGTTATTTCCTTCCTAACTGCTGCCTTCTGTCGTTCTTTGATGCTGCTTGTATGCTAATGCTCCGAAATGAAACTCTTTTTTTTCTACTTTCGCTGTTATTCTGTCAATTTCTACTTCAGGGAAGTGCCGTATTGCGCATATCCATGTCGTAAAACCTGTGGGCGAGGCCTCTAAACTGAGAAAATATAGGGGCGTGATACGCTCGTTTTCAGCCACCGCATTTATCAATAATGGCGTGGCGTACGCCGAGATTGGCGAGATACGACTGTTTGATAAATATCACGCGACACCTGGCGTAGGGAGGTATTTGCGCCAGAATCTGCACCAGTTTCCACGCAAGTTTGATAAATGAGGGCCACTGTATGTACAAGTCCAATGGGCAATTCTGGTGTCGACTAGACAGGCAGCGGACATTTAAACGTTTAACCGTCACGATCGCCGTCTGCTCGCTTGCACTCGTGTCATTTGACGAAATGGAAACTTTACAATTGTTGCAAGTGGCCGTATTGTCGTCTTTTCAAGTGAAAAACAACCAACATTTAGAGAGATTCTGTCTCAACGCCATGTTTGCTGTTCTGAACCAAAACAACGCAGCGTGAGTGTCAAGTCATGACGCATTTGCAACGAGCGGAACCGATAAGCAGAATCGTTAAGCAGGCAAAGATTAAACAAATCAAAATGGTTCATTTGTGCCTACTTTTTTCAATTACAATTAAACCATCTAAAATAACTGCACAACTGACCCTCTCCCACCAGGCAGCCACGAGCAGTGTTGACACCAAATGGTACCTCCTGAACGTGGGCGGGGCTATTAACTGAACCAACCGGCAAAAATACGGATGTTTAAGAAATACCCCCCTTGTATCTGTTTGCAAGAAGTAGAAGAAGACTTTTGTGTTTTTTTCAGGAGACGCGTTTGCAAAGGCAAGCCGTCACTCAGCCTGAATAATTTATTGAGCTAATCAGTGCAGTCCGAGGCTTGTAATGGAATCAGTCGCTATAATTTCTGTCCCAGCTGGCTAACTAGGCTATACTATGCTAGCTGCCCTACATGTCTCCTCTCGTGTCTTGTACAGTATGTTTAAAGTAACATCCCCAACAACCAACACAACTGGGTGAGCTTGGAACCCAAAGCGAGGCGATACCAAAAAAGCAGCCGCTACGAGGTACCATGTTTGCGAGTACCAATGAGAGTTGAGTCGAGCTGATACCACGCAGTGGAAAAGCGCCAATTCATGAAGGGTTTTTGGTCCCCACACCCACCTGCTAAATAAAACCATTGTTGTAAACGGCAAAGGTTTAATTTACCGAGTAGCCCGCTGTTCGCTTAACAAATGATAATGTGTCACACGTCGTAACGGCCTCCACACACATCCTACTGCGCGTCTGCGTCTGACTTTGTCACTGACCGTGTAATCAACCTAGAGCGGGCACACATCTAACCTCAGACGCACTGCTGATGCACGTCGGAGGCACGTCTGCAGCGACGCTCCCCTTTACCTCAGGAGGCTCGCCTATTTCTTTCTGAGAGCTGTGCGTCTCTCTCGGGTCTCTCTGCTTTAACTGATAGAGGAATACTCTGCTGAGAATCATATTGACTTCATACCGGCAGCTTTTGCTGTAGTTTCATCATTTCCTGGTGTGTTCCTTTCAAAATAAAACTTCCAACAAGCGAAAATTTGGCCAAAAAAAAGAAAAAAGCAATGGGGCGCACAGATTACTCTCCAGACTCAATATAAATCATATGCATCATAAATGACACGAAATAACTTCATTTTTAATGGGAATTATCTATGAAACTCTATGTAGAAAGATAGGGCTTTTAGAAGCAGCGCTGCAGAAGTTCCATGTGTGGCCGAGAAAAGTGCGAGAGGCAGCAGTAACGGAACGCAACGCGCTCCAGAGGTAGACGCAGGATGTGTGTGGAGGCCGTTAGTGTTCAACACAAGTCATGGCCGCTGGCCCGAGGCCAGTAAAATGATATGCAGGGTAGTTGATTGCCCAGTCAGTGGCCCTCCAGGGCAGCTGGTCACAGTGTGTGCGTTTTTGTAGCAACATTTCATCTTATTAACTAAAGCATAACAAGAAGATCTAATGGGAACTTCAATATTGTACATATATGCCTAATTAATCACCATCATTCTGAAAAAGTTCATATTTTTGTCTGCCAGGCCAGTGAAGATATACAAGGGGCCAGTGAAACCCTAATCTACTGGCCAAGCGGGACATTGAACCCAAGAGCATTGGGAGCTCACACATTGAGCGTCTTCTTGAGTGAGGCTGGTACATGCTCAGTAGCTGGAAACAAATAGTGCAATTATCACATTCAGTCTATCCTTTACTTACAACCGTACAGAGTAAGATTTAATTTTTTCACTAGCCCAAAGTAAATTCCCCAATGGCAGTTTCCCATTAAATGACAATACGCTGACAATAAAAAAACCTTAAAAGAACATTTTTTAAAACTATATCCTTTACAAGTGCAGTATCTAAATTCTAAATATTTGAAATCTTCCAGGGGATTGTTGTCCAGCTGTACTGATAATTCATTATGCCGCTGTTTAGTTCAAATCCTACTGAATTATCCTTCCAAAACCTGAAAGAGCTGAGTCCTTATAATGTGTGTGGGCATTACAGTTAAAACCTTTGATGAGGGTAGTGTGCTCTTAGAACCTACCAATTACTGCAATTCAGCATTTCAATGTACTTCACACTCTCACACAGTTTGACTCACCCGCCAGAGTTGATGTGTGTCTGAAGGCTCGGACCTGGGAGTCCGATAGTCCAGTGAGAAGGGAGATGACTGTGTCCATCATGTACTCATCATAGATGATACTGTATTGACACTGGCGTACTAACACCGAAATGAATTCACAAAAGCTTGATTTGAACTTCTTCCACTGGGGCCCTGCTATGGTTAGAGGGTAGTCACCACTGTCCTACAAAGACCACAGAGGGAAAGACATCCGTTAAGTGTAATGACAAAATGCATTTGCAATTTGATATTCTTGCTATCCTGCAAATCCTAGCAGGTTCTGGTGTCCTCGGCAAACAACATCTAAATGTGATATTCCATCCAAAATGACCCTTAGGAATAGGGCTGGGCGATATGACCAACATCTCATATCCCGATATAGAAATTTCTTATCCCGATAACGATACATTTAACGATATAGCATATTTTCTGTAAATTAAATTAATAAATATTTAATATAAATAATTAAATACTCAACAAATAAAGTATTAACCCATATTTGATTATTTTCAGCTTTTATTAAAACGCACATTTTCAAGCATTCAACAAAATAGAAAAATGCAATGTGACATTTGAGTAGTTTTGGGCCGTATGGGGTTTCAGGGCACTGAATTGACTGAATTGGTGGATTCCTCCCTAGCTTAGCTCATTAGCCTAATGGAGCTATCCTCTTTAGCTGAGGCTGCGGTGGCTTGTAAATTCACCCCGCGGAGAGGGTGACCGCCCCGGGGAGCGCAGGAGCTTCTCACCGCTGAGAGAGCAGCAGAGCCACGCATTACTGCGAGCCGGGAAGCGCGCGACAGCCCGTGGGGATAACAGCTCGCTAGCTCGGCTGCTATCCCCCCACAAGCCGGTCGAGCGCTGCCCGGGTGACGTCGGTTCGACTGCTCTGTCAGCGGGGATATATGATCCTGAATTCTCGTCTACACGTGTGCAATCACAGACAGGTCTGTTACCGATGGATTTTAGTGTCCGAAATGAACTTTGATTATCACACAAGCGAGAAAAGCCTGGTGCGGTCGGGCGGAAGTAGTGTGATGGAAGCGCAGCGGGGCTAGGAACTAGGAAGCGCCAAGTGTTTCTGCTTCAAAATAAAAGTCAAAGTTGACTTTGATTTCTCACATTTCACCTGTTAAAGGCTTTTAATGTGAAGTTACGCTGTAGGAAATCTTCGGTTTAACTAACAGTAACTTAACTGCGAGCTACATGTACAGTTTGTGTCCTAAAGAGTGGGATTTGCAACATAACAAAATAAACGATATTGCATAAAATGAAACGATAGACGTTTTTGTTTCGTCAGACGATATATATCGCCATATCGCACAGCCCTACTTAGGAAGTGTGAATATGGTAATACATGTACTGATAGGAAGTGAAGTTACCTCATCAAATTCCTCCGTCATTCGTCGGATGATCTCCGAGTTCTGCATGTTGCGGAACATCTCTCCACTGACCACACCTGAAAATACAGATGACAGTTAAGTGAATGGAGAAGAAGACCCACTCAGAGAGAACCATGTATGGTTGTGGGGTTCTGTGAGAAACATTGACTCAAATGTTTTCCTCAATATGTTTCAAAAGAGTGTAATAGGATAACATGAACACACACACACACACACACCTACCTTTACACCCTGAGCACTGGATGAAGAAGTTGATGAGATCTAGAAGGGCAACATCTCTGTCGTGTTTGTAAGACTCAATCCAGTCATCAACAACAGACTGCAGGGAAATAGGGATAAACACAATTTAAAATGAATAAACCAATTAAGATAGCTATTTAGACATTTTCTCTTGTCACTGACAAAAGCACAAAACAGTTTGGGGATCTTGCCACTTATACCTGCATTGCACTCCTGCCCAGCTTCACCACCTCAAACAGCATCATGTTCTCCATGCCATTCTCCTGGTGGTGGCCATTTAACCGGCCGGCTCCCTTCCCTCCTTTGCCTTTCTCCCCTGCTGCTTTCTTCCCCCTCTTTCCACCCTGGAAAATACAAGGACCAGACCATGAGGAATAATAAAGTGTGAGAATCATCACATGTATAAGAAAAAGAGACACTTATTGTTATATAATAATTGTATATACTTGTCACAAATATATGACTTAAAGCAGCAATCAGTGGTTGACACTAACGGTTGCCCGCTTGCCCGGGGCAACTGAAAATAATGTTCGGAAAAGTTGAGATTGCTTTTTGGTTGCCCGAACGGGCAAGTGGATTTTAGAGGGATTGTCAGTAGTCTCGGCTATTTATTCATGTGTTTTAGAGTCTGCAAAACGTTTTTTTTTCGCTAACTCACACCAAATAGATCGGCTATATTTGCAATTGAGCAGCTGCGTGCGGCAGCCAGCAGCATCACGCTCTCTCTCTCTATCTTTCTCCCTCTCTCTCACACACACACACTACACACACGCACACACACACAACAGCCTGTGTGCGCGCAGTTTCGCTGTCTACGTTCCGAAAGCCGGCTCTATCCTACGGACCTGGTTCCGCTATATTCAAAACCCAGAAATCAATAACGTTCGAGCTTATCGATACCGCTATGGAGTCCAGTAGGTCACATGATGTAATTTTAAATATCGAGTAGGCCTATAGAGTCGGGTCATCTTCAACTAATTAGGCCTACTTCGGCGTATTATTACATCACTGGACCGCATCATAGACTGTAAAAGTGTTCTACCTTCGACTGTCTTGAAGAAACTCCTTCAACCCGCTTCAACTCCCGTCTCCCAAAAAAAAAACTCTGTCCGCTGCCGACGGGCTCGGCACCGTCTCAATATTCATTCAAAGCAGCGGTGATCAACAAACGAGCGGCTGTGTAGCAAGTCCCGCAGTTAAAAAATCTGATTGTTTTTAAATCCATATTAAAATCTGCATGATAATAACTAGTTTGCTTTAAAAAAAAAGTCGCAAACGGTTCACATGTGATGTGTTCAGGTCGGCTCAGTAAAATGATTATTAGGCAAAGGTCAATAAAAGGACATCATGATGTGTTCAAATGTAACATCAAGAAAAAAAGAAATTAGTTTTTCGCGAGAAGCTTGAATAATACATTTTGGGTGAAAAACTTGTTTTCCCAGCAATATAAAATAAATAGTAGGCCTAAATATGGAATTATGACCTGTTTAAAGTCCTATCCTTAGCTCTGCTCATCTTATAAGCAATTAAAGCAATAATACCAGTTTTCTTTTAACAAAATAATAGAAAAGAATCGATAAAGATTTGGATTGTTGAGTCTTTATAATGTTATCAATATGAATAGAAATGAATGATCCTCCTCCCTGCTTACAGTATAACTGGGCAATAGCTTTAACATGGTGGACTTTAATCATTTTATGGCAGACATCACTTTTTGGCTCAATACAATGTGACCGTTTTAAATAAGTAAAATAAGTTAAAAAAAATCTGAACACATTTGTGTGGAAGCTAACTCTGAGCTAGACTGAGTTTTCTGAGACCCCCAAAACCAGGCCAGGTGCCTGGCAAAAAGAGGCCCTTTCACGATGCTGACCAAGCGCTTGGTGTTGTGTGATGTCATGATATATAGGCTTATATGAATTGTTGTTGGTTGTTTGTGGTCAGGATGAGACTAGTAAGCAGTGTTTGCATTTAAGAGATACGGTTTGCTAACATGTATAATTTAATTAGCCTTTATATATCATTGTTTTACAGTTTTTTTGTTTTTTTTGGGCAAGTGAACACGACATTCGGGCAAGTACAACATTACCTGTACTTGCCCTAAGGGCAAATGCATTTGAAACCTTAGTGTCAACCCCTGAGCAATGTTGTGTTATTTGACCAGGAAATCCAGGGCAAAAGTCGTATGCATGTTTTTAACGTACCTTTCCTTTAGCTGAGGTCGTACTTCTTCCATCGAGATCCTCAGAGAAGTCTGTGTCTGAAGAGAATCGGGTATCTGTATCGCTGGTAGACATAAGCAAAAATTAGAAAAATCATACGAGCCTCATCAACAACAAAAGCGGAGGCAAGTACTTACTGAGTATAGGTGTATTCTGATGGTATTTCTGGTGCTGCTATCATTTCTGTAACATCTTCTGGATAACTTCAACGTATGACTTGCTTGAGATCCTCAGAAAATACAAGACAGCATGTGACCTGAAAAAAAAAAAAAATTAGGAAATTAAAGAGAGCTACACATATGACCTTATTGTATGTGTACAATACATTTATTTTATGTCCACAATAAGGTTTCAACACCAGCAGAAAGAATAAACTCTGCAAAAAAAAGAAACAAACATTAAATATGAATATGCTTGCAGAAATCCCTTCCTCTATAGGGAGCAAATGTTACTTTGATGGCTCTCTGAAAAAAAGACGCTTTCACATGGTAACAGGGGGCGTATACAAATGCTCCTGTCAGGCCCAGCTGCCTTGCCATTGGCTCCCTCTCTCTCCACTCCTCTTGGTTTATAGTCAACGTCAGGAGGGAACACTGGAGTGTCTTCCTCTAAGACCAAATATGGCACTGCCCTATCCGCCCCATACATACCTAAACCAATCAAAAGACAGTATCAACATCAACAAGATACTGAGGGCCTGGCTGGTGTGTAAATTATATGGCAAATACATCAAAGGGGAGAGCAGAAGGAAATTTTGAAATTAGGATGCTTACTTTGTCCAAAATGTAGAAACACAAGTAAATGAGTTGGAACAGCTTTGGGAGTAAGTGTAACATCAGGTACTAGTCTTGTAAGGGTAAACTTAACCCCTCCCAACATATGTCCCCTTCTGGTGCGTCTTATAACACGTAGTGATGACATGTAGTGTGCCATTCTTAAAAGTATAATGGCATTTATTATGAGAGGTAAGGGGACTTAAGAAGATTATCGTTATAATTCGGGTGTAACGTTAGCTTTGGGACCCTCTCTCGCAGTATCCTGCACATAATCGCCCACACATGCTAAATATTGGGGAGCTTACCATGCACACGTTTTATGAATATACAATGACCAACGAAAAATTCCCCACAACAAAACAAAATCAACGTAGAGTAATGCAACATCAGTACTATGTATGCTGTAGTTAAAACTTAGTGAATTTAACTTAATTGGTATAGTTACTGGTTTCTGTGAATATACCAATTTCCTTGCTAGTGAGTTGATACAGCATTACAACACGACAATATTCAATGGGTGTAGACTGAAAAAAGTGGCGCCAAATCCGGCAGAGTATCTCATAAACTTGTTAATGCTAAGCGAGACGAGACGATCTTTGATCAAAAACAGATTCTGAAACCCAAATAGCGTTGATTCCTGCAAGTCAACTATACCAAAAAGTACCGACTCAGTTTGCTCACACGACGCCGACGCGGGTACGCTCTTCGTCGGCTCCTGTCAAAATTGACGCCGGTGCGCCGCTGGTGCTAGCGCCACTAGCTGAACAACCGAGGGTTTTTGGCGTCTTTTCCACAGCGTCAGCCAGTTCAAATTTGATCAAAGAAAGCATACACGACTCAGTGTAAAAACACTGAGGATAACCGGATGACAAAGATGACAGAACTGCACGATGCATTATCGTTATATTTCGAGAACATGGCAGCTTTTACCAACGCTATCGCATACTAAGACCATAATAACAAACAACGGGAGCCGTAACTGTACTAGCGCATGCTATTATTGGCTACTACAAAATAACGCCAGTATCTTATGTTTCTGAGACAATTACTGCATTCTGTCTACACGCCAGTTTTATCCACTTTTTGTCAGTAGATAAAGCAAATGACCATAACACATATGCTGCAATTAACGAGCCGATAATAACTCCCATTTGATAGCAATGCTAACAGCTACTGCTAACCGTGCCTAAAAAACATCACGTCCTTGCGTCCTCCATCTTGCCTCGGGAGTTCCAGCTCCGTATTGCATAAGCAACAAACACTTTGTTTACAAATATATAAAGTGCAACTAAGTCAATTGTAACAATAAAACGCTTATTTCGGCTACGAACCAAACATGTTGCGTTCTCGAGCCCAAAATCCAGTTCGTTAGCGTGCTAACAACCGAAGTAGCCTTGTACCGCGAGCTAGCAGAGCGACTCGGTTCAGGCAGACATCCGCGCTCTGGGCTCTTCTACAGCTAGCCTGGCTAGCAAAATACAAATCAACTAACTTCCAGATAGCTCTCCGCCATTTTACTGCTAACTTACCTTATTGTGAAATGTAATCCCGACAGAACCGTAACTTTTATTATTATTAAACAGGCTCCGTTTGAATCCCACTACAATTCTGTAAAAAAAAGAGTTTAAAAGTCGCGGTCAGAGGCGGTTTCGGACGTTCTCTCACCCCGCTTGCTCCGTAGTTCGGTTTGTTGTTTCGACGACCTGGGAGGAGGAAATCCTGGTGCAGAGCTACCACCTAGCGGCCACAATGCCCGCATAAGATGCACCGAGGGTGAGCTGACATCTACTGGTCACTGACAAGTACTGCGCCTTCAAACTGCTGCTTCTGGAGTTTAACATTCAGTGTAATATGGACTATGCATATCATGGTTTTTATTTTAATTTTTTTTCTGTATCATCTATCCAATGTGTTTGGCCCTATCTTTCAAGCAACTGTGGCAAACGCCAAGAGAAACCAAATGAAGTCCATAGTCTTAACCATTTCAATTAAACACAACATTTGAATCTTTTACTCATTAGTTTTGAATTAGGGGGAAAATAAACAAGACCTCCTTTATATTTAAAACGTTTCACTTAGATTAGTTCATTTGAACCCTTATATGACATGGTTATTTAATGAATCCTTTAAATAATTTAATTAAGCCACAATTCAGACTAAACCTTTACATCTATCTTAATTTGCAAGCTGCTCCCTTAAACCAATTTTTTTGTAACTACCGGAGAAATAAATACCATCAGGAGCTTTGCAAGTCACATTAAACCTCCACTGAGTAAAAGTTTCATTCTGATAAGAAACAAATGTTCATGTAATTTATGTAAAACTAGAATCATAAATATAAACATAATCAGAATACTTGTTTTAAAAACTGACAAACCTTTTTTTTTAGATGGTTGACACGTTTGAGTTGGTGTCATTTAAACACCTATATCCAACTAGTTGTAGAATGCTAAATGTTAGTAGTTAGGTCACAAGAGAAAAACATATCAAGACCAATAAAATACAATTTATTCACACTTGATTGACACACACAAGGGAATTTATGATGGAATGGTAAAATAATTTTACACCACACGCATTAACTGCAGGCCCTAAACGATTGATTTGAGTCAGTTATTAAGCACATTCTTATTGGATTCAATCATTTATGTTTCTATTAGGGGTGTGCACGTGTACACGTGTACACGTTTAACCGTTTAGTAAATCATAACCGTTTAGGGAAAATCAATAAACGAAAACCGTTTAAAAAAAATCTTAAAAATTTTAAATGTTCTTTTTTTTTCTCAAAGTTTTTAAATATGTTCTGGAGACACGCATTTATTGATTTTAGATCACTAATAAACTACTTGGGGATGATACAAGCTAGTCGGCCCAATCTGTCTGTCCCTCGGCGTGTGTGTGTGACTGTGTGTATAATCGCAAACACACACACACACGGAGAGGCGCCGTGCTCGAGTAACAGCAACGGTCGAGTGATGAAAGATAACCTATAGACTAAAGTTACCCGGTTGAAGTGAATTACGCGCGTAAGTAGCCCGAACTTTATAACACCTGTTCACCCTCATACATGTGGACATGTAGAAAGCGATAGGCTATATTTATCAGGAAATGAATGAAGGGCGATAATGACGGCCAACACATGTAAGGCGAACGCGTATGTGTGTGTGCCCGCGCGGCTACAAGACGGTGGGCGCACGAGGACAATGACGTCACGGTTAACCGTGTACACGAAAAAAATTCCGTCGTGTACACGGTTAGAAATTTTTGTAAACGTTCACACCCCTAGTTTCTATACAGAGCAGCACACATTGAGAAAATTGCATCTAAAACATCAAAAACCCAGACAATATAGATGAGTGGAACACATAAATGTATTAAACTGACTTAAAGGAATACTTCACCCATACAGAACCAGCATTTTATCATTATAAAATAACTATTATAATATAATGAATGAGGTCTTTCTTCCCTTAGTCTTCCCTTGGCCCAGCTGTCCTGTCAATCCTAACCCTTACTGTGATGTCACAGTAAGGAAACTGTAGGGTTAAGACAGTGAGACCATAAAACACTCTTTCTGCCTTTTCTCAGGCTAAGATGATCCGATTTCAATTTTGTTTGCACATTTATACTAAATAGGATCTTCGAGTTCAATACACCTTAATATTCCAACCGGTGAAGTAGGCCTTTAATATTACAGCCGATTTTTAGTTCAAACTGTCTTAAATGTCAAACACAAAACATGAGTACATCAACCTAGAAAGGCATCTCTGGCAAGAAGAGTGTAGAAAAGTGGGATTAGTGTTTATTTACACATTTCATTAAAAGCACAGAAAACAATATCATATCTCATCTCAAAAACAACAGCTATTAACTGTCTCAGTGATTCTGAAAATATTGTTTTCTTGTGAAAAGTATTCTCATACCCATATAAACAGCGTGATCCTTATGTATATATAACTATGTTTATATTACAGCTTATCTACATATATTATTAAATTACAAAATTATAAAGGAAAGGGAAAGCAGCATTGACATTTGGCGGGAGTGAGGGGATTCCCTTAAGAGATATACGTCTTAATCTTCTGTGTTATGGCTCCACAGCAGATGGGACACTTGAGGAGCGACTGTGAACACTCCTTACACGTGACCAGGTGACCACATGGGACCAGCACAATGCAGATATCTCTGTCCATGCAGATTTTACACTGTTTCTCCCTCTGCAGCTTCCTCAGTTTCTCCAGTGGATCCTCATCTGGAACAAAGAAAGAAAGATCACCATGAATTTAGCTGCTATTGATATCCCTGCTGCTCAGGCACTCCCTGCATTCCAATCCCCATACTTCCCTACTATTTATTATGCCAGAAAAAGATTTAGGATGTCCCAATACATGCACGTCAATAGTAGTATGCTGAAAATACATAAATGTCACCCTAACTTTAGTAGCATTTTGGAGTATTCTTCTTTATTCTTGACATAATGAAAACAAATCTTAATTATCTGATTTTTTTTTCTCTCTCACGTGGCCCCAATACTCTTCTGTACTTTAGTATGTAGTGTAGTAAAAAGAAGATGTATGTCATTTGGAACGCAGGGAATGTTTAAAGCAGTGGTTCTCAATTATTTTCTGTCATGCCCCCCCTAGGGGACAGAAATTCTTTATTGATCTATTTTTTGTTGATTTATTGTCTCATATTCATATTTTGGTGTCAAACCCAACATTTTCCAGTCTACAGCAAAAATAAAGGAACTGGCCTCAATGTTCCAATACTTTTGGAGGGCACTGTATATGAACTCTACAGTGTTGGTACTGACAATATCAAGTCAATGTGCGTGGAGGAGGTAGAGTACCTTTGGCCACATCACTGTGTGGTGTGTTCTTAAGACAATCCTCCACCAGTTGTTCCAGACTGGAGTATCCTGAGCCTGTGGTCCTGATCTTCTCCAGGATGGTGTGTTGCAGCACAGTGGGCTCCAGACCCATCCCTATGGCCTGCTGAGCCAGCCCAGAGCTCAGCACCTCTGAGAGGCACACAGAGGACACATCCGTCAACACAGTATAGGGTCAGTGGGTCGATCCCCAGTCTCTCGCCACAGGTCCAAGTGTCCCTGAGCAAGACACTGACCCCTAAATGTCTCCTGATAGTTAGCCAGCACCCTGCGTGGTAGCTGCTGCTATCAGTGTATGAATGTGTTCTCCAGTTGTAAGTCGCTTTGGATAAAAGCGTCTGCTAAATGACATGTAATGTAATATTTAATATTGCATAGTTTGGCGAGAGCCTGAAATTCCTCTCAAATCAACGATGTCTCTGGCCATGGGTCTGCCATATTTGGGGTCAAATGTGGCCATGGAACAATTAAAAGAGGCTTTAGTGTCTATTTACCGTTAACCTTACAAACAAGCACCGCGCAAAAAAAAAGAGGACAGGAGGTTTCGAGCCCGAATACGGCAGACCCATGGCCAGAAACATATTTGCATTGAGAGGACAAAAGAACCTCGGTATCGGAAACTATTCAATATTAAATTGAAGGCAAATCCACCCAAACATATGGACCGTAATAACCGTGGCAACTCGGCAAGTTCCTTTTCATTGGGATTACTGCACGCTGGAAAGAGCAGCAGCTGTTTGAAAAAGTTCACTAAAAATGTCCAGATGTACAGGTGAAACTCGATATTCTTAGAATATCGTGCAAAAGTTCATTTATTTCAGTAATTCAACTTTAAAGGTGAAACAAAATATATTATATAGACTCATTAAATGCAAAGTGAGATATGTGAAGCCTTTATTTGTTATAATTGTGATTATTATGGCTTACAGTTTATAAAAACCCCAAATTCAAAATCTCAGAAAATTAGAATATTACATAAAATCAATTAAAAAAAAATGTAAATACAGAAATGTCGGCCCTCTAGAAAGTATAATCATGCATACATACTAAGTCTTTTGTTTGGGCCCCTTTTGCACGAATTCTTGCCTCAATGCGGCATGGCATGGATGCTATCAGTCTGTGGCACTGCTGAGGTGTTATGGAAGCCCATGTTGCTTTGATAGTGGCCTTCAGCTCGTCTGTATTGTTGGGTCTGGTGTGTATCATCTTCCTCTTGACAATAGTCCATAGTTTATCTATGGAGTTCAGGTCAGGAGAGTTGTCTGGCCATTCATGCACAGTAATACCATGGTCAGTCAACCAGTTACCAGTGGTTTATGGTACCGTGGGCAGGTGCCAAGTCTAGCTGGAAATGGAAATTGTCATCTCCATAAAGCTTGTCAACAGACAGAAGCATGAAGTGCTCAAAAATCTTCTGGTAGATGGCTGGGGTCACTTTGGACTTGATAACACAGTGGACCAACAGCAGCAGATGACATGATACCTCAAATCATCACTGATCCAAATTAAATGTTGCGTTTCATTTGGAAATCAAGGTTCCACAGTCTAGAGGAAGAGTGGAGGGGCACAAAATCCAAGGGGCTTGAAGACCACTGTCAAGTTTCAACAGTCAGTGATGATTTGCACCATGTCATCTGATGGTGTTGGTCCACTGTGTTATCAAGTCCAAAGTCACCACAGCTGTCTACCAGGATATTTTAGAGCACTTCATGCTCCTGTCTGTTGACAAGCTTTATGGAGATGCTGAATTACTTTTTCCAGCAAGACTTGACACCTGTCCACAGTGCCAAAACCACAAGTAACTGGTTGACTGACCATGGTATTACTGTGTTAATTGGCCAGACAACTCTCCTGACCTGAACCCAATAGAGAAACTATGGAGTATTGTCAAGAGGCAGATGAGACACACCAAACCCAACAATACAGACGAGCTGAAGGCCTCTATCAAAGCAACCTGGGCTTCCATAAAAACCTCAGCAGTGCCACAGGCTGATAGCGTCCATGCCACCCCGCATTGAGGCAATAATTTGTGCAAAAGGGGCCCAAACCAAGTACTTAGTACATATGCATGATTATACTTTCTAGAGGGCCGACATTTCTGTATTTAAAATAATTTTTTTATTGATTTGATGTAATATTCTAATTTTCTGAGATTTTGAATTTGGGGTTTTCACAAGCTGTAAGCCATAATAATCACAATTATAACAAATAAAGGCTTCACATATCTCACTTTGCATGTAATGAGTCTATATAATATATTTTGTTTCACCTTTCAAGTTGAATTACTGAAATAAATGAACTTTTGCACGATATTCTAATTTTTCGAGTTTCACCTGTATTAGCTCTGAGACTATGCTATGTGGAATGCAAGCAGAGCCCCTAATGAGGCTATCAACACACATGCTTGTTAGCTTAACTTCCAGTTATTTGAATTGGTTACCGGATCATGGTGGATACAGGAGATTTGAAAATGTTTGACCTATTTTTCTAATGCTCAAAAGGGTAGTCAGGTTCAAAAACAGAAAGGTTTACCATTCTTGTCAGCTGGATATCCATTGTGATGACGTGAAGTCTGCAACAAAAACATGAGCATAGTTATTTTTCAGAATAATGTCAAAATATCACAGAATAATTTGACTTACACTTAGCCAAACGATATATACATACAGAAAAGAACAAACATTGAATGAATTGAACGTTTTTCAGTCCCATTCATAACACAGGGTTGCATGTGTACTTCACTACAGCTAAATAATAGGTTCCCATTGTCTTTTAGCCTGTCTTTAAACAGCATCTACGTGACCATGTGTATGTTATTGGCTTCTGTAACAGTTTCTCCCAGTCATGGAGCGGCTGCAGAATGATACGTTCTTAAAGGGATTTCAGTAAAAGAGAAGGGGGCCAAATTTAGTTTCCTTAGACATAAATTAAATCAAATCAGTTTTATTTGTATAGCCCAATATCACAAATATACATTTGCCTTAGAGGGCTTTACATTCCATACAGTATGACACCTTGCTCTTACACCCTTAGCTAGGCTGAGAAAAAACTCCCAGTAAAAAAACCTTTATTGGGATTTTAAAAAATTGAGAAATCTCAGGGAGAGTCGACAAAGTAAGGGATCCCTCTCCCAGGACGGACATACTGCAATAGATGTCATAAGTAGAGAAAAATCACAAAGGAATTCAATCATTGAACAGATGTTTACATGGTAATACTAAAGTAAAGTGTGAATAGTGTGGATGCTGGAGGACTTCAGATGCTGCCAGAGGGAGACTGGATCCACATCTACAGTACTTGATTTGTGGATCTCAGAATAAAGAATCCTCATATTAGCCTCAGCTCTACTTACGTTGTTTCAACAAAGAACAAGGACTGCAAGTTTCGGCCTAAAAATGATTTCCAATAATAAGTTTAAAAGTACATATGTCGCACTGAGTCCACAATAACGTATTGCATAGGATTTTTTTTCTGGTGAACTTTAGAAATGAGATTAAGGCAGTAAAATAAGAGAATGCTTTGATATGCCCTAAAATAACCGGACTGCACATAAAAACACATTTGCCTGTAGCTTCTCTGTTCTTAGATTTTACACTTATCCAATACTATATATGTTTTTATATTTTAAACCTTTCATTCCTGTGCATACGTGTCCAAATTATTCCAACAACCGGTTTTCACAGAAATACTACTGCTGTCTTTGTTATTTGTCATGCACATGTGCCACATATGAACACGTTGAGCGTAGTCTCGGACTAAATTTTACTTTCAAAGGACAATCTCCATTCAAAATTCCATTTAGTCAAGGACTAGGCTTAATCCATGTCTACGAAACTGGCCCCATGTGTTGTCAGGGTTTGACTAACCTCCTGCTGAAAGAGGAAATCCATTTTGTAGTTTACCGGAGGTCAATACAATGAGACTTGTTGGCAAAGCTAACGCTAGTTGACAAGGCTAACTGGTTTACTGAGGTCCATGTAAAACACTGAATGCTTACAGCTCTATTTGGCCTTGGTTCTTGGAGCTGGATGCTGTTGACAAATTCTTGTCCTTTTTCTGTTAACAGGAAGCTGCACCTGGTTACATAAGACATCCATAGAATGATATTAACACAAGAGCAAATTCCAAAGGGAGAAAAAAAATCATGTGTGTGTATGTGTTAAGAAGGGGGAGCATCATAGTTGTTGTACCCAGGATAGTGTTTGGCATGTTCTTCCCAAGGGTCTTCCTCAGCCTGCCAGCCTTTCAACCCTCCACCACAGTGGAAACACAACACCCTGTCTCCTGTCCCTGCAAGGACAAACAACATTTAAACTTCCATTCACAGCCGTGATCATTTACATTACATTTATTTCCCCAGACTACATGCCCCTTGGTCAGTCACTGGTGCTCTACCTGTGCTGTAGAAGCCGGCCCTGGCCAGCCTCTCTGGGTCTATAGAGTGTGGCCCACCTCCAAAGCTCCTGAGCCTCTCCTCAAAACTCCCCATTTGGACAGGGTGAGCGTTAGCATGTTGCATGCTGCTTCCCTCCTCCCCCTCCTCTGTGCCCCCCTCCGATGGCACGTTGCCCACATCGTGCCCCAGGATGAAGAAGCAGTAGGGGAAGTGTTTGGTGTGTTCTCCCCAGCCCGTGTCCCCTGCCTCCCAGCCTCCCAGCATGCCCCCACAGCAGAAACACTGCACGCGGTCACTCTCCCCCAGGTAGTAGAGGCCGGCCTGGGCCAGGTCTCTGGCTCTGACAGGCAGAGCAGAGGGCCAAGAGGAGAAGGTGTGGAGGCGGGCCTCCTCACTCCTCATGTGGGGGGCCATGGGGTAAATGGACTCATCCACTACCTCTCCTGTTCTCAAGCGGTATTCCATGTCCTCTGCTTCTTCGTTGTAAGTGGAACCATTGGTTAGAGGGGAACAAGAACTGGGGTTAAACCCAGTGCGGTGGGTGCAGCTGAGAAACTTACACGATGGAGAAACCTGGAAGAACAGCGAAGGATGATTATCTATTCAGAAAAGAATGAAAACAAGTCAGAATATATGTTTTCCATGAGCATCACCCTCACCTCCTTATGCCTCTCTACAGGAGTGTCCCCACTGCACCAGTTCTCCACAGTCTTCTGGCAGCTGAAGCAGCAGACCCGGTCAGCAGGGCCCGTGAAGTAGAAGCCAGCCCGGGCCAGTCTCTCTGCTGACACCTGCTGGGCCAGGCCACAGCCACGGAAAGAGGCCAGACGGCTGGTCATCAGGGAGAAGTCATTGGAGTGATCCGACTCCCAGCTCCCATCCTCACTGAGCTCACACATGATGGAAGCAGGCAGGGGACTGACACAATGTCTAGAGGAAAGACAAAGGAAACATACCATGATGTGGGTGTAGATATTGTAGAGTTAAGAAACCGTCTAGTCAGGGTGTCAATAGTATCAGAGAAATCTCTTCTTGCTACACGTGAGTATTTAACACAGGTAAAAAGAAACTGAGTAGCTAACAGCCTTGGATACACATTGATTTCATAGGGGTAAATATGTATAATGTATCAATTAAGTGACTGGATTGATATTTGGCTACGTCCACACTGCCAGCACTAGGGCTTCATTCAAAGGAATTGTTCAGATATTATTCTTTGTTAGGCTGTTCATGATATATTTTTTTTTAAATGTGTCCAGTATCAGTCTCCAGTGTAAATGCACAAACAATGATAACAAAGACGTCACACTGCAATACAGAAGTAAACATGGAGCCCACTGAAGAGTTTACTGCTTCATGTATAGGTGAAGGTCATTCAGTTCACCAGAGGATTATTGCAAAGTCCAGGCTGAGGAGAAGGGAACATTTAGAAAGATGGATTTTGGTTGGCCAATGTAGAGCTGCAACGATTAATCGACGAATCGATTAGTTAAAATAATGACAACTATTTTGATAATCGATTAATCGTTTTGAGTAATTTTTTAATACAAATTTTCCAAATTCTCTGATTTCAGCTTCTCAAATGTGAATATTTTCTGGTTTCTTTAATCCTATTATGACAGTAAACTGAAATATATGTGTGTTTTGGACATAACAATACATTTGAGGACGTCAACATGGGCTTTGGAAAATTTATCAACATTATTCACCATTTACTGACATTTTAGGACCAAAAACACTGATCAAAATAATCGTTAGTTGCAGCCCTAGGCCAATGGCTGCTCCTTCTGTATCCAGGTGTGTGTGGGCAGAGCCAGGAGGGGTGGGGTTGTGAGATGAACAGCTTCACAGAAGCCTTTTCAAAATTGTGACTACTCTGTTGATTTAGAGGAAAGCCAAAGTCACGTGAATGACCATAGGATGTTTCAGACACGAGGTCGCATTGAAATCAAACCTGTTCATAAACGCCCCTGACCAGTTCCTCAAGAAATTGGATACCGTCTACCACTGTGCTCTGCGATTTTTAACTGGCTGTGGAAATCGTGTCCACCATTGTACCCTGTATGCCACTGCAAAATTCCATCGCTATCTGTACGCAGACTCTCACATTGGTTGTTTTTTGTTTACGGGTGAACTCAGCACTATAGGCATTGGTGGGTTTAGATTGATTGTGTATAGGAATGCAGAGACTACTTATAAAGCTCTGCCAGTGGTTGATTGGCGTCTCATATCTGGTTTCATGTCCACAACAAATGTACTTGGTTTGCATCAGATTTACAGTTGGTACCCAGAGCTAGAACTGAGTTAGGGAAAAAGGCCTTTCAAAAATGCTGCGCCTTCTGCCTGGAACACTGTGCAAAAGCAGCTGAAGCTGCCAGAGCTGGTCACCTTGGGAGAATTCAAAGGAATCCTGAAGGACAGAGAAGATAGTTCTCTTGGTCAATGCAATTGTTTGTAAAGCTATTTTCTGATAACGGCCGGGTTTATTCATTCATCTGTCACCAGTTTATTTATTTAATTTTTAACTGTACTCATTTCAATCTTCATATAGTCTTTTCCCTGATCTTGTATTGTACTTTACCTGACGTTGAATGTGGTGTATGAGAATTGTGGTTGATTGTTCTTATTGTATCATGGTGCTGCCTTCTTGGCCAGGTCATTCTTGAAAAAGAGATTTTAATCTCAATGAATTTTACCTGGTTAAATAAAGGAATTATTGATTGATTGATTGATTGATTGTATCTGATTTAGGACCACATGTGAAATCGGCCAAAACTGAAATGGAATAGATCAGAATCCATGTGATTGGCACTTAAACTCATGTGAGTCACATGTCAGCTAAAAAAAAGAAGATTTTCCTGCAGTTTGAACATAGCCTATTTGTCTGGAAAGCTGCTCAGCACATCTAAGCTTTTAGAGGGTGACTGTGCCTTTAAGAGAAGCAGACATGGAGCCATTGGATATTTCATGTAAGGGATGGGCACTGGAGGGACAGGCTCATCTACAGGCTGGGTACACAGCCACAAACTGGTTTGACTAAAATGTGTAACCCTTTGCAGCCCAACAACACACACTGTGCCAAAGCACAACATGCTAAAAGGATGATATGAGACCGTTAGGCATACCCTTAATAAGTCATATAGAGAATGCTACTAAAAAGACCAGCGGCATGAAGGTGTGGCACAAGGTTTAGTAAGCAAACGAGGGTCCATGATGTGCAATGATAACAAGTGAAGTTATGTTGCGACACATCATTGGAAGTATACCACACCCCTCCATTTATACATGTTTTCCCAGAGGGTGGAAATGTATAGGTATAGTCACTTCTGTCACATACAATAATGTTTCTCTCTTGTTTTGACTTTTGAGTGTACACACAATTATCTTTTGCAGGTTACAACACAGCCAAACTAATGAAACCTACATACCTGAACACAGTCATCATACAGCAGAAGTGACTATCACATTTAGACATGTGTTGTAACCAATGCATATCAGCCCTGGACATGCAGCTATTTATTGATCTACTGCCATCTTCAACACGGTGCAATATTGACTTAAATGAGTGGATCAGCTTGTGATCTTTGGACTAAGTTCCTTGTTGGCATTATTCCATTTAGCAAACACGTAAATATTTAAGCTGCACCTGATTCAGTGATAACTGCTTCGCCTAAAGTTGTTAGTGAGTCAGAGGTGATTAACAAGAATATAATTCAGATATCCTCATACTATCTGACCTTATATACGTGCTAGGTCTAGGGCTTGACCCCGCAAACTCCAGAATCGTCCCGCAGCTTTGAGGTTCAACAACAGCGACACAACACCCGCATAGTGGCAGACAAACACTGACTGTTATTGGCATATGTTAGATGGCACCGCGGTAACACACCCCCCCCCCCCCCACACACACACACACACACACACACACACACACACACAGTAGAAACTCATTGGACAGACGAGAAAAGCAATACAATTATCTAAATGTACGCAGATGTATTTGAACGCTGTGGCTAGTAGCTAAAACGTTGTCTAGCCACGTTAGCTTAGCTGTTCTACATTACGCTACGTCAAAAAGTTATTTGATCAACTTCAACAATTACCGTCTAACACCTTGGAGCCAGCTCCTCGTTGTGTAATGTCAGGTAGGCTCTGATGAGAACACCGCCTACAGCAGGATCCAACTATTAAAGAGGACTGTTTATTTGACGTGACCTCTCTATGAGGAAGTGAAAGCGGCTGGGTAGCAACTTTTGCGCACGTTGTCCTGCGCATCCCAGCTGACCACAACTCCTGTGACGTCAGGAAATTCAGAAATGTGTCTTTTTGGCTGTTTTTATTTTTATTTCTAAGGTTTTGATCAAGAAAGAGGATACGTGTAGCCTATCTACCACCATTTTTATTATCGTGCATCTTATTTTCCTTCTTGCTAAATACCATGTTTAAAAAAGCTAATTTAGAAACTCTAAAACCCTCCTAGAAAAAAGGAACAAACACCATTTATCTGATTTTCTTCCAATGCAAAAGTAATCAGGTCTTAGAATATTGTATAATTGTAAAATGGTATTGTATATAATATTTGTGGCATCTTCATGAGGCTGTAGACCTATGTATTCCTCCTGGCACATGATTCATACAGTGGAAAGTATTCACAGCGCTTTACTTTTTCCACATTTCGTTATTTTACAGCTTGGAATAACGCTGGATTAAATGAATTATTTCCCCTCAAAGGTATACACATAATACCCTATAATGACAACTTTAAAAAAAGTTTGTTTGAGAACTGCAAATTTATTAAAAATAAAAAACGGAAATATAACGCGTACATAAGTATTCACAGCCTTTGCTCAATACTTTGTTGTGGCACCTTTGGCAGCATTTACAGCCTCAAGCCACAAACTTGGCACATATCTTTGGCCAGTTTCACCCATTCCTCTTTACAGAACCTCTGGAGCTCCATCAGGTTGGATGGGGAGCGTTGGGTCACAGCCATTTTCAGATCCCTCCAGAGATGTTCAATGGGATTCAAGTGTGGGCTCTGGCTGGGCCACTCTAGGACATTCACAGAGCTGTCCTGAAGCCACTCCTTCCATATCTTGGCTGTGTGCTGAGGGTTGTTGTCCTGTTGAAAGATGAACCGTGGCCCCAGTCTGAGGTCAAGAGCGCTCTGGAGCAGGTTTTCTTCCATGTCTCTGTACATTGCTGCATTCATCTTTCCCTCAATCCTGACTAGTCTCCCAGTTCCTGCTGCTGAAAGACATCTCCACAGCATGATGCTGCCTCCACCATGCTTCACTGTAGGGATGGTATTGGCCAGGTGATGAGTGATGCCTGGTTTCCTCCAAACATACCGCTTGGCATTCACGCCAAGATTCGATCATTGTCTCATCAGACCAGAACATTGTGTTTCTCATGGTCTTAGAGTTTTCAGGTGCCTTTTGGTAACCTCCAGGCGGGCTGTGGCTTCTGTCTGGCCACTCTACCATACAGGCCTGATTGGTGGAGGGCTGCAGTGATGGTTGTTCTTCTGTAAGGTTCTCCTCTCTCCACAGAGGAACCCTGGAGCTCTGTCAGAGTGACCATCAGGTTATTGGCCACCTCCCTAACTAAAGCCCTTCCCCCCTGATCACTCAGTTTAGAGGGACAGCCAGCTCTAGGAAGAGTCCTGGTGGATCCAAACTTCTTCCATTTACAGATGATAGAGGCCACTGTGCTCATTGGGACCTTTAAAGCAGCAGACATGTTTCTGTACCCTTCCCCAGATCTGTGCCTCGAGACAATCCTGTCTCAGAGGTCTACAGACAATTCCTTCCACTTCATGCTTGTTTTGTGGTCTGACATGCACTGTTAACCCTGGGACCTGATATAGACAGGTGTGTGCCCTTCCAAATCAAACAACTGAATTTACTACAGGTGGCTCCGATTAAGCTGTAGAAACATCTCAAGGATGATGAGTGGAAACAGAATGGAGCTGAGCTCAATTTTGATCTTGATCTGTGAATAGTATACAGTGAAGGAAATAAGTATTTGATCCCTCACCGATTTTGTAAGTTTGCCCACTTACAATAAAATGAACGGTCTATAATTTTAAAGCTAGGTTTATTTTAACAGTGATAGACAGAATATCAAAAAGAAAATTCAGAAAATCACATTAAAAAATATATATAAATTATTTAGCATTTCATTGAGTGAAAAAAGTATTTGATCCCCTACCAACCATAAAGAATTCTGGCTCCCACAGATTAGTCCTCGTGCTTTAAAAAAGTATTCCTAATCTCAACTAGTTTCCTCTATAAACTCCAACATCTCCCTCATGGGCAAGACCAAAGAGCTGTCTAAAGACATCAGGGACAAGATTGTAGACCTGTAGACTACAAAATCAATGGCGAGAAGTTGGGTAGAAGGAAACAACTGTTGGTGCAATTGTTAAAAAATGAAAGAAACACAAAATGACCATCAATCCCCCTCGGTCTGGGGCTCCATGCAAGATCTCACCTTGTGGGGTATCAATGATCATGAGAAAGGTGAGGGATCAGCCCAGATCTACACCGGAGGAGCTTGTTTATGATCCCAAGGCAGCTGGGACCACAGTCACCAAGAAAACCATTGGTAACACACTATGCCGTAATGGATTGAAATCCTATAGTAAGGTCCCCCTGCTCAAGAAGGGACATGTACAGAACTGTCTGAAGTTTGCCAACGAACACCTGAACGACTCAGAGAATGCTTGGGAGAAGGTGATGTGGTCAGATCAAAACAAAATTAAGTTCTTTAGTATCATAGTGACTCACCATGCTTGGAGGAAGAGGAGTTCTGACTATGACCCCAAGAACACCATCCCCACAGTCAAGCAGGGAGGTTGAATTATTATGCTTTGGGGGTGTTTCTCTTCTAAGTGGACAGGTGGACTTCACTGCATCGAGGGAACTATGGATAGGGCCATGTGCCATGAAGTAATAGGTGACAACCTCTTTCTCTCAGCCAGGTCCGTAAAAATGGGTCGTGGATGGGTCTTCCTGCACGTCAATGACCCTAAAAATACAGCAAAGGCAAAAAAAGTGGCTCAAGAAGAAGCACATTAAGGTCATGGAGTGGCCTAGCCTTTCTCCACCAAGTACTAATCAATGTTTTGATAGGGGATCAAATTTCACTCAATGAAATGCTAAATAATTTCTATCTTTTTTATGTGATTTTCTTTTTGATATTCTGTTTATCACTGTTAAAATAAACCTAGCATTAAAATTATAGACGTTCATTTTATTGTAAGTGGGCAAACTAACAAAATCAGTGAGGGATCAAATACTTATTTCCTCCACTGTACATATGTGATTTTCTTCGTTTTTTATTTTTATTCAATTTGCAAAGATCTCAAACAAACTTTTTTTTAAGTTGTCATTATGGGGTATTATGTGTAGAATGTTGAGGAAAATAAATTAATTTAATCCAGCGTTATTCCAGGCTGTAAAATAACATAATGTGGAAAAAGTGAAGCGCTGTGAATACTTTCCATATGCACCGTCTGTACTTTTTTTATGTAACTTTGTGTTTACAAGTCTTTTGTATTGATCCAAATTTGCAAAGAAAGAAAGAAAAAGTCACAACTTATTGTTCATAGAAACTTCCAAGGTTCCTCACACAAAACTAATAAGACTAACAAAATAAATACAATATACAAAGTAATAAAAGTATGCGTGTTTCCATATGCCAAAGCTTATTGGAATAGATTTATAGATGATATAAATTGGAACAAAAAAAACAACAATCTGAATAAAACTGAATTTCCCCTCACGGATTTATGTCTTCTTCTTCTTCTTCTTCTTCTTCTTCTGTGAATTAAAGCCAACAAGGAATGATGTGTTATACGTATCTTAGACTTTTAGTTACAGTCCTTGTTGCTCAACTCTTCATGCAAGATATTCCTAAACTGAATTTGTAAATCTAAATTGTGAATAAGGTAAAGAGATTTACCCTGGGAAAAGTCCTTGCTGGAGAAAAGTGCTTTCCAAAGGATCAGGAACTTATGGGGCGCAATCGCTCTGATCCACTACTCTCAGCATTTCATTTTACTCACCAACGCTCTCATTTTTCAGCGTATGCTGCTAGCGCTAGTCTCCTTTTCTGTGTGGATTGCATGAATACATTTGCAAAGAAATAAAGAACACATAGCAACAGCACAACTTAAACATCCTCCATTGTATTTTTTCTTCTTTTCTTTGACTTTTGAATAAACACAATACCCCTTTCTCCCATAAATACGTTCAATGATGAATCTACTGAAGGTTTGACGGAATCGTCTAGTGTGCGAACTATCTCCGAACAGGTGTAACACGTGGACTGCCTGTTAAGGAGCGCACCTATGTTCCCCTATGTTGTATGTGACTGGGGAACATAGGACCCTTTTTTGGAAAAAGGGTCCCATGTTTCCAGTCTGTTTTAGGAATTGCGGGGAACATACAACCTTTTTCAGAAAAAGGAAGCAGCCCACAGGAAGCATTAAGTAGTTCCTTGAAGAGAAGGACCAGGAGGTTTTAGTTATCTTTGGTGAAACGTGGCTTTTGTCATGGTTGTAATACTGATTTACTTCCACCACAGGAACCAGGGTCTTAACTTAGTTCCTGAAGGAAAATTGATTTATTCTAGAAAATGGAAGAGCTTGCCAGGAAGCTGGCAGAGTGAGGGCATAGGGTAAGGTAAGCAGTGCCCACGCCTCTCAGTCCTAGAACCGTTATCTATTACAAACTGTCAACTTTATGGAGAGACACTATTTCTCCAATCATTAAATGTTGCAATAGATCAAAAGGAAAAACAAAAATACATCCCAAATACACTGTAACACTTATTTTTAATTAGTAATTTACAACAATTCAAACTTCTTAAAAAATAATGGCTGCACTATTGGAAATACTTAATGCAGGAAAGTGTTTAGGATCAGACATGTAAGCTGTGAGGACTTTCACTAGCAGATGCAGTGCAGTCCAACTTTATGGTCCCTGGGACTGCCTCATGTGGGCTCAGGGACCATCCAACAGGAGGCCTATCCTCATTGCTCAACTAAACCCATAGTGGGTTATCAGCACAGGCCTCATCCCTCCACAATGCGACGCAGTGTGTTTCCCAGGCCGCCCTTGGATAACTGGAGGGGCGTCTTCTCCTCCTTGTTCTCAATGTAGATGCTAGCGCCATGTTCCACCAGCACTTTGGCTGCTTCCACACGCTCCTCATCGCACGCCAGGTGGCTGGTTCAAAGACACAAGCAACACAGGATTGAACATTTAAATGAAAAGAATTTGGTTTTCCAATTTGTAATGTTACAACAATCTTCATTCGATTCAGCTCCACTGTATTAGGGAGGAGGTAAACATCTCAGAGACAGGACACAAAGGTTGCGTTCCGAATCGCATACTTTCTACTATATAGTATGTAGAAAAAAGATTTAGGATGTCCCGATTCTTGTGGCCAGATTTAGGATGGTTAGAAGTACCCGGATGTCCTACTTCATGCGGCCAAGATTGTTAGTGTTGAAAAGTGCATCCTATTTGGGCGATTCTGACCCACAATCCAGTGCGCACGTGAAGTGACGTCACATCGACGAAGCCTCCATATGAAAACAAACGGGGATGCGACGGATATAAAAGCAAGAGACAAGATCAAGGCGCAATGTTATGATGAAATAAGAGAGTAAAAGTATGTCCCAATAGTATGCCTACTGCATCCTAACTAGATTCTTTTTATCGTCAGATGTAGTATGTAGAATAGAAAAAAGAAAGAGTATGCGATTCGGAACGCAACCCTAGAAGTTAAAACAAATAATACAAACCTAGCTGCATGAATGGATACCACTAAAAGGCTAATGACAGAGTGATTTTAATTCAGATGAACTGACCCTTTATAAAGGTTTGTGTTGGTTGAAATGTCACAATGTTATATAAGAGAAAGGTATTGGTGCATACAGTGGTGTGTTGCCCTGTGAGTCCTGGATGTTGGTTGAGGCGCTGTGTTGGAGGAGCAGCGTGATGAGGCGGGCGTTCCCCTTAGCAGACGCTCTGTGGAGGGGAGTGGACTCCCACTTGTCACTAGTGTTGGGGTCTGCTCCACTCTCTAACAACATCACAGCAATCTGTGAAGAGGGGACACTGTGTTACTCCAAAGTCAACCTGCTTTTAAATAGTCACTTCCCATTTATGCAACAATAGAAGCAAATTAAATTGTGTTTCAATTCCATATAGAATGCTAATTGCATTCAGTAAACGTTACAATAACTCTCACAGTAGCACGTTTTTGCAGTGAGTAGTATACAAAACAACACATGTACTTTACAGTTTTTACTGGAAGGAAATAATGCAGTATGACAGTGATGCGCTCACGACCAAGACGCTTGCTTACACATCCCCATCATATAATATTACAACTATTAGCAGCAACAATATAAAAATGTGTCATCAAAATGTATTAATGTTTTAGGGAATACAATTTTTTTGTGTGACTGGTTGTAGTTTATCAGTAGCCTACATCAAGTAGTCCGACCCTTAGACCCTAACAACAGAGGATAAATAGTGCAACATGGGCCAGAACAGTTAGGTAGCCTATAGTTTTCATTTAGAAAACAAAAACATTTTCAGATTGATTAAGCCACTTTGTTAACTTCCAGTGTAAATATAAGTATTTACAATTTACATATTACATACTACCAACTGAGCTAAGGGCGCCCCTAGAAAGAGGGTTTAATGACTTTGAACATGGCGGTTGATGGTGTCGGACGGGCTGGTCTGAGTATTTCAGATACTGCTGATCTACTGGGATTTTCATGCACAACCATCTCTAGGGTTTACAGATAATGGTCTGAAAAAGAAAAAATATCCAGTGAGCGGCAGTTGTGTGGACGAAAATGTCTTGTTGATGTCAGAGGTCAGTGGAGGATGGGCAGACTGGTTCAAGATGATAAAAAGGAAACAGTAACTCAAATAACCACTCGTTACAACCAGGGTATGCAGAATACCATCTCTGAACGCACAACACAACCAACCTTGAAGCAGATGGGCTACAGGGGTGGCCAGCCTGCGGCTCGTGAGCCGCATGCGGATCTTTCATATCAAATTTCCATAATCATCATAATTTTTTTTATATTTTTTTTTTTATTATATATATATATATTTTTTTATGTATGTGTGTGTGCATGTTCGCAAACGTTTCATCCGGCTCTTACGTTCGTATCACATTTTGTGTTGATTATTTTGTGTATGTGTATGCCTGTTTACAAACGTTTAATTGAGGACGCAACATAACGTTCGCAAACGTTTGGTGTGGACGCAACATAAAACTCCGAAACAGAGTTTATATTTTTTGTTTGGACGTAATGGCAAGCCATTCTGCCTTATATGCCAGGCGTCATTAGCGCATTTCAAGGCTTCAAATCTTCAGCGCCACTTCAGCTCACTCCATGCTAAAAGTAAAGTCCCACTAAGCAACATGCATAGTAAGAGTAAATCGCTATTGTAAATTGTTATATTTTTGTTTGTGGACTTGGCTGAACTGAGAGTTTGTGTGTGAGGCAGAGCACACAATGTTCATTGTTGAAAATGACTGACTGGCCTGTCGTCTTAGTACAGTAGGAGTCCATTTCTGTCATTATCACAGGGGCGGCCTTAACGATCTGGGGGCCCGTTTCAAGTCCTAGTTTGGCCCCCCCCCCCTTTTTTTCTTTTAATAAATAATGCTTGTGCATGCTCCCCGCGAATCCAGTAGGTTCATAGACGGATTATGAGATAATAGGCCCCTGGGCCCAGACTCTTAAAGGGCCCCCCCACTCCTTCCTATCCAGTCAGGTACACTGACTTTTCCGCACAGATACAGCGGGTGAAATAAGTATTGAACACGTCACCATTTTCCTCCGTACATATATTTCCCAAGGTGCTATTGACATGATATGTTCACCAGATGTTGGTAACAACCCAAGTAATCCATACATACAAAGAAACCAAAACAAATAAGTTCAGAAATTAAGTTATGTGTAATAATGTGAAATGACACAGGGAAAAAGTATTGAACACAATAACTGATATTTATTAAATACTTTGTACCGAAGCCTTTGTTGGTAATGACAGCTTCAATATGCCTCTTGTATGCATAAACTAGTCGCAGGCATTGCTCTCGTGTGATTTTGGCCCATTCTTCCACAGAAACAGTCTTCAAATCTAGAAGGTTCCGTGGGCCTCTTTAATGAATCTTGATCTTCAGTTCTTTCCATAGATTTTCAGTGGGATTTAAGTCAGGTGATTGGCTGGGCCATATAGCAGCTTTATTTTATTTTTTTTGAAACTAATTGAGAGTTTCCTTGGCTGTGTGTTTGGGATCATTGTCTTGCTGAAATGTCCACACTCGTTTCATCTTCATCACTCTGGTAGATGGCAGCAGATTTTGGTCAAGAATGTCTCGATAAGATTGCCTGTACCATTTTCTGAAAAGCAGCCCCACATCATGATGTTCCGAACCTCAAAACTTCTCTGTTGGTATGGTGTTTTTAGGATGATGTGCAGAGCTATTTCTCCTCCAAACATGGTGTGTATTATGGCATCCAAACCCTTAAAGCTATACTGTACGATCTGAGAGAGCTAGCATGATTTGAAATTAGCTTGTCCTCGGAGTTCCGTTTAACTCCTCCCTCTCCCCTCGGGACTCCCTCCCCCACCCTCGACACACAGCCGTGCACGAGCGCTGCTGGCTGCACTTCCCAATTGCACTGTTTACCAGTGATTGTTAACATTTAACTCACACACACAAACACTCACACATAGGCTACATGCAGAAAAGGCCCCAAAGTTTATAGGTTACAGTGTTGTTATTTCTTATAGTGTGTTAAGATGTGTTTTGTTCAGTGTGGATGACAGTATAGCTGTCAGTTAGTGGCCGTGACGTCAGTCGGCCGGAGGGTCTGTCTAGTAAGTTTCCTTTTCTTCTCTCTCTCGGTCAGGTGTGTGAGCGCGCATGTTGCCGCAGTAGTCGACACAGTTGAAACGTGTTTATGTGAATCACCCGTGTGTGAGTAAGTACATGCAGTCCCGATCGCTGTTATAAGTTACAGTTTATGGATGTTATTGACGGCCGCGATTCGCAGGTCGCAACAGCTGTTCTAACGTCTCCTCACGAGCGGAATGTAGCCTATGCCTGTGTCTCTTTTCCTGCGATCTATGCTGCTGTGCCTGTGAAAGAAGGAAAATAAAGAGCGGAAAAACCATACTCCTCTTCTCATGCTTATAGTCTGACGTTTTTGGCCTTAAGTGGTGTTCTGGCCGACACCTCTGAAGTGAAACCAGTGATAAGCAGATCAGCGCGGTACCGGTAGGCGACATCCACCAGTTTCCTCCGCTACACTAGGCTACATGATGAAAGATACAGAGCAGTAGCCTACTTAAAAATATAGCCTACTTTTTAATCTTTGGGTTTTGGGGAAAGTAGCAAGTCTTGTCAAGTCAAAAGGCTCAAGTCACGAGTCATTGATGTTAAAGTCCAAGTCAAGTTGCAAGTCTCTTTACATTTTGTCAAGTCGAGTCTCAAATTCATGACTCGAGTCCAAGTCATGTGACTCGAGTCCACACCTCTGGTAACTTCTGTGTAGGTTCCATTGTGTAAGCTTGTTATGCTACTTCCACTAGGTTTAGTCCACTGCCAGGTACTACGATATGGCACGAACGCTTTCTCTGCCCTCCGTGAACGCGCTCAGGCTCGCACACAGAGGGGAGAGAACGCGCAGGATTGTGATTGGTTCTTTAGATACGGGTCCATCGTCTCCGATTGGTCAGCATTTTAACAGGTTTATAGAAGGTACAGAATTTGGGGTTTTTTTCGTTTCTTTTTCATTGCCCATAAGTTATTTATTGCTGTTGAGGTGTAAAAAGCACTTTTCACAACATATTAAAAAGTGCATATTGCAGATAATCTCCTATGATGCCTTTAAAGCTCCCATATTGTGCAAATGTACTTTTCTGATGTTTTTGAACATAATTATGGGTCTACGGTGTGCCTACAGACTGCCAAAGTATCAAAAAAAGAAAGCTCTCTCCTTTTCTCACTCTCCCCTTTTCTGAAACCCTCCACGTCTCCACCCAATATACTCCAGTCAGAATTCTCCCCATTTCTGACGTAAAAAACTGGAAAGCCAGAAGCTTCCACTGTGCAGTCCACCCCCCTATTTCTTATTGGTCCACGGCCCCGAGATCCTCTCGAAAAATATTCCTTCACCCCCATGTTGTTTGCTTGTTGCTAAGCGACAAGATGCCTGTAGTACGGCAAAACATGATGAATGTTGCATAGTCCACTAATTTATCTTAACCACAGCAGCCTCGTTTTTAATAACACAACGGATAGGAAGCTACTTGTGCTTTTTTTCAAACAGTGAAACTGAAATAAATGTTTTTATTGGTATTTTTGCCTGACTGGTGTATAGCTATTAGCTTTGGGACAAGCATTCAGCTTTTGCTCATAAAAACATATTTCTATTCCCCACACCAGTCTGGAAATGCCTCGTTTTTAACAGGACAAAGGATTGGAAGGTATACTGAAGAAGTCTGACTTTGAAGAAATTTTTTCACTGATTTTAGTGGTATTGTTAGCAGCTAGCTCCCGAGCTAGCTTCGCAGTAGCCACCATCTTTTGCAGCATTTTTATTGTGAACATGCCGTTTCCATTAGCGTGTGGCTGTCAGTGCATCTGTATGAACATAGTCTTTCATGTAGACAAGAATAGGTCACGTCAAACTGTTCAAAGTGCGTTACTAGCACTAGACGTGGTTCTTCTCATGGGTAGGCTAACTGCGCTAACAGGCCCAGCAAATACGTCATCATTGTTTACAAACAGACAGAGGGCGAGGCGTATCTGGCTTCGCTTCCGGACAGGGGGCGGGGGGAGCTCAAAGATTGTATATTTACGAGGGGAGCTGCAGCTCTTTTTAAAAAATAGGCCATTGTGAGATTAGCTGAACATCAGCATAGTACAATAAATTATCTGAAAGTTTTTTTCAGCAAACAATTGAAGAAAAACGTATTAGGGACCACTAAGACCATATAATAAGGAGTTTTGTTTAAAAAGGAGAATTGTATTAATATATTGTTTTGTTAATATACGTGTTAAATCACTCTATATTCATACAGAAATCACTTAAACAGTACGTGCAGTTCATAACACAGGTCTCCCAGTCATTCAGCTTTGCAGTAATTGCCAGATAACATTTGGAGCATCCCGCTCGTTTTAATCCAATCAGGAGACAGAGCGCTATAAAGAGGCGGGTCTCTGTGCCCGTGAACGATGACTCGCTGCTCTTCATCGTGGCACTATCTGACAAGGATGGCTGTGTGTTCATGTGGTGGTGACGTAGGGACGAGGGAGGGGACTGCTAACTGCTAGTCACTGACAGGAAGTTAGCTAAAAAGGACCATATCACTTACTGAACCTTTAAATATTTATAAGAAAGTAATGATATTCTACTGAAGGAATCAGAGGCAACTAGGGACAAATGTCCTTATGTAGACCTAAGATAAAAAGGTAGAGTTTCCCACGTATAGCATTTCATGCTTAAACATGTGATAAAAAGACTGCCAGGAGGCATTTCCCGACCAATACAGATGCTTCTTATCAAATGATCCACCACTGTTACTTCAAACTGGGAACCTTACCTCATATCGGTCTTTGGAGGCAGCATAGTGCAGAGGGGTGCATCCATTTTGATTGAGTGAATTGAGTTGAGCTCCTTTGGAGATGAGAGCCTTCACTATGTCCTCTCTGCCTGCAGACGCTGCAATGTGAAGAGGGCTCCACGAAGCCTGGGAGGGAACACAACACAGTCAACAAGTGATCTTATCCTCAATCACAATACATATAATCATTCATCATGGTCAATTCACATTATCGCCACTAGGGACTACAACCCCAATTCCAAAAAAGTTGGGACGTTATGTTAAACGTATATAACAGATAAATGTGATCATTTGTTAATCCATTTTCACATGCAGTCAAGTTGATAACAATACAAAGGCAATATATTTATCTTTTACTCTTGTCTATTTCATTGTTTTTCTTAAATACAATCATATGAAAAAGTTTGGGAACCCCTCTCAGCCGGCATTATAATTGACTCTGCTTTCACATAAAAAAGATAAAAGTGGTATGTCTTTAATTTACCAGGAACAGCTAAGTACTGGGATGTTTTCCAAACAAAGATTTTTTGAAAAGCAGTATTTAGTTTTATGAAATTAAATAAAATGTGAAAAACTGGCTGTGCAAAAATATGGGAACCCTTGTGGTGTTGCTGATTTTAATGCATGTAACAGCATGTAAAACTGAGGACTTTAAAACACAAAATTGGTTGGATTATGTTGTTAAGTCTTGAACCTCATATAAAGGTCTGTTTAATCATGATACAAGGTATTTTAGGTGCCTAAATGCAAGTTCCACTTCTCTTTGACTCTCTGCAGAAGTGAGACAGAATGCGATCATCAAAACAGCTCCCAAAAGATCTTAAAAACAAAGATTATTCATTGTCATGGTTTAGGGGAAGGCTACAAGAAGCTTTCCCAAAGGTTTCTATTGTCAATTTCTACTGTAAGGAACGTTGTCAGGGAATGGAAGGACACAGGCACAGTTGCAGTGAAACCCAGGTCTAGCAGACCAAGAAAAGTACAAGAGCGGCATATGCGGCGGATTGTGAGAATGGTTGCACACAACCCACAGATCACCTCCAAAGACCTGCAAGAACATCTGGCTGCAGATTGTGTATCTGTACATGGTTCTACAATTCAGTGCAATTTGCACCAAAACATCTGTATGGCCGGGTGATGAGAAGGAAGCCCTTTCTGCGCCCACGCCACAGATACAGTTGCATGGAGTATGCAAAAGCTCATTTAGACAAGCCAGCTTCATATTGGAAGAAAATGCTTTGGACTGATGAGACAAAAATTAAGTTATTTGGTCTTTATAAAAAGCAGATGTTTTGGTGCAAATTGCGCTGAATTGTTGAACGATGTACAGATACACCATCTGCAGCCAGATGTTCTTGTAGGTCTTTGGAGGTGATCTGTGGGTTGTGTGCAACCATTCTCACAATCCTCCACCTATGCCGTTCCTGTTTTTTTCTTGGTCTGCCATGCCTGGGTTTAACTGCCACTGTGCCTGTGTCCTTCCATTTCCTGACAACGTTCCCTACAGTCGAAATTGACAATTGAAACCTTTGGGAAAGCTTCTTGTAGCCTTCCCCTAAACTATGACAATGAACAATCTTTGTTTTTCAGATCTTTTGGGAGCTGTTTTGATGATCCCATTCTGTCTCACTTCAGCAGAGAGTCAAAGAGAAGTGCAACTTGCATTTAGGCACCTAAAATACATTTTCTCATGATTAAACAGACATTTCTATGAGGTTCAAGGCTTAACAACATAATCCAACCAACTTTGTGTTTAAAGTCATCAGTTTTACATGTTGTTATAGGCATTAAAATCAGCAAAACCACAAGGGTTCCTATATTTTTGCACAGCCAGTTTTTCACATTTTATTTTATTTCATTCAACCAAATACTGCTTTTCAAAAAATCTTTGTTTGGAAAACATCCCAGTACTTAGCTGTTCCTGGTAAATTAAAGACATACCACTTTTATCTTTTTTTTGTGAAAGCAGAGTCAATTATAATGCCGGCTGAGAGGGGTTCCCAAACTTTTTCATATGACTGTATATGCTTATTCTGAATTTGATGCCAGCAACACATTTCAAAAAAGTGGGGACAGGGACATTACAAGATTGGGAAAGCTGTAGAATGTGCATTACTCACATAACAATGATTCTTTAATGATAAAGTGAAATTGAAGGGGATAATTGTGCTCCAGACATTCTATGCTTAATCCCTAATAACATTTACAATTTTATATATTTTTATTTTTAAACATAACAGCAGTTACTATTGCTAGACGGTCTTGTGTAATTTTTCTTTCAAAATGTCAACCATTAATGTCCTCTGTTCCCAAACACTTCCTCAGTGTTGTTAAAAGAAAGGGTGATGAACATGCCCCTGTCCCAACTTTTTGGAAACGTGTTGCAGGCACAACATTTAAAATGTGTGTATAGTTACAACAAATAATAAAGTTTATCAAGACAAAAACATATGATGTGTTTGTACTGTTTAATATTGTAAGTGGAAAAAGATTAGGAAATTATCACATTCTGTTTTAATCATATTTTACATAATGTCCCAACTTTTTAGGAATTGGGGGTTGTATATTGATTTCCTGATTTATCTTGAATTGCTTCATGTTTTGTTTCATACCTATAATATCCTAAACATGTCACCATCAATTGGTTGTTCAACACTAAAACAATACAAGATGCATGTCCTATCTGTGGTGCAATAAAATGTGTTTCCTCACAACATAAAAGGTAAAGATATTACAGTAGGCCTATGTTTAAGGAGTTTTATTATTTTGTCATCATTGTAGCTCATTAAAAGACTGACTATATGAATGAAATGAACGATTTTACAATAGAAATCCTTCAGAAACTCACTGATTTAAAACAATATATAAACTGCTAGTGCCAATACAAAGAACCTGGGTTTAAGGGGTGAACGAATTATTTCTATTCTACTCTGAGCTCAGTTTACTGTTAAACTTGTTCTAGTATAAGGGCTGCACTCAGATAGTACATAAAAGGGTGAACATCAATAGTATTTTCCCTCCACCACAATAGTGGACAGACATACTGCGTCACACTTTGACTTTCAAGGAACATTTTAAAACATGTAGTTTGTTTAAATATAGAAACCAAACCATTCTGCCTACATCATCTTGCAGATTCACTTCAACTCCCAGGTCGAGCAGAAACTCCACGACTTTGGTGTGTCCCGCGGAACAAGCCCAGTGCAGGGCTGTTCTCTCGTCCTGAATGATACAATACACCCGGTGAACATTAGGGGAAGACATCACTTTGCGTTTGTTGTCTTTAGTAAAACATGAATCTCTTACCTGGTCCGTTTTACACGCGAGCGTTTTATCTGACAGGATGCACTGTTTTAACCTGTCAAACTGGCCCGTGTACGCGAAGTTACACACCTCCACATTAGAGACAGATCCCTCCATTATTTAAATACACTTTAAAATGTCAAACAGAATTTGATAACAGCACAATGGGAAATGCTTTAGGTTTGTTTCGTTTTAGATTTGAACCGAATGGGGGGAATGACTCAGGAAATAATGTGACCTTTATATCCGCATTAGCTTTTTTTTTCTCTTCAAAATAAGTGGCATCGCCTGAAAATTACAGTAATTTGCCATATTCTACGTTGTATTGCTGAGCAATTACAAAACGTGGAAAGAATATTCACGTGCTTGGAGCCACGCTATCAGTTCGGACTTTTCTTCTCTTTTTTTTTACACAAAAAAACGAAAGTAGCCTACAAAGCTTTTATTTTGACAACTCTAGATGGTGCATGGAGGAAGTAATAGAGGCGCTAAAATGGCTGCGCTAGCTGCTAAACGAATTTAAGCTAAAATAAACAACTAAAATACACTTCTATTGTCGCTAGAAGAGATTTCACACAATTTTTCTCGAGGCATATTATTTGTATACAATCCATTTATCTCTTATGGCGATCACACTGGTGAGTCTGAATATTTCGCGGCACTTTGTTGAAATCAAGTATCTATCTTGCTATTGTCCAATGTGCGCACCTACACTGGTGGATTCATCGTAATTAAGCATTAATGAATGATTTTTGTCCCTAGGATTTCAGGACTCATGTCGACCAGTCGAACAGATATTCAGAGGAATTCGTCAACATTTATTACGACTGCATGGACAAGAAAAGGAGGGTTAGTGATGGGAATACAGTACTGCAGTTATTATCAATCATTTGAATTGTATCAAGGGGTTCGTAACATTCTTAAAGGACATTGAATGAATGAATCTAAATATAAGGCCTCCTTAATTGGTATTAAAATGTCTTTAACGAATCGTTCAAAAGTTGGGGGAACTTGATTTTATCAATCTTTTTTTTTTTCATTTTGAGTGTTGCCATTACATAGCTTGCCCACCAGAGAGCAGTGACACATTTCATTTTCAACTGTAAAATGTCGTACTCAAAGTGATCCATAAACGTGTGTTGTGTATCCGAAAATATAAATACAAGTGGATATATTTAAATTTCTATATTTGTATCATATGCAGAACAAATACAGGAGTTGGCAATGGAATTCTTGTCAGAAGTGTATTGAGGTCAAGAGTTCAAATATCAATAGAAGGTTGGCTTCCAAAATCAAGCTGGGGTCCAGCTGTTGATCATATTCCCTGCATTCCAAATCACATACTCTTTCTTTTTACTACACTACATACTAAAGTACAGAAGAGTTTTAGGGCCACAGGAGAGAGAGAAAAATCAGATAAAGATTATTTTTTTCATTATGTCGAGAAATGTCAAGATAAAGACGAATACTCCAAAATGCTATTGGAGTTAGTGGGGCATTTATGTATTTTCAGCATACTACAATTGACGTGCATGTATTGGGACATCCTAAATCTTTTTCTGGCATACTAAATAGTAGGGAAGTATGGGTATTGGAACGCAGGGATAATCTTCTGCTCAGGTAAAGGTCCTTGATGTTGTTAATGATTTGCTGTTGTGTTGTGTCTCAGAACCTGACGCGGCTCTACCTGGACAAGGCTACCTTAGTGTGGAATGGGAATGCTGTGTCTGGACAGGATGCTCTGGGAGAGTTCTTTGAGTCTCTGCCTTCAAGCGAGTTCCAAGTTCACACACTGGACTGTCAGCCGGTTCATGGTGAGTGAAGCAATCCAAGTGTCAATTCAACCAAGCCATGTTCAAAGTCACTTAAAACACCTTTCTTTCCCATTCTGTTGCTCGGTTTCAACCTCAATAAGTTGTCCCGTCCAGGTCTACATGCCTAAATGCATTGAGTTGCTGTCATGTGATTGGCTGATGACTTATATGTGTTAACAAGAAATTGAACCGTTGTACCTAATAAAGTGGCCGGTGAGTGTATAGCAGGGTTCGTACAGATGCTTGAAAGTCTGGAAAATGCTTGATTTTCAATCGAGTGTTTTCAAGGTTTGAAATGTGCTTGAAATCTGAACACTGTGCTGGAAAATGCTGGATTTTCTCTTTATTGACCAGTGTCGTAATTCAACTCATATTTAATTTTTTTTATTCTGTAAATTAAAAAAAAAAATCTGTCGCAATGTTTTCTTAGCCGCCGTCTCGTATGCACGAGTGCAGTTGCTCCCCGTGTTTTCTTTCCTGGGACACGCGCCACACCTGGCGATCGCTCCAGGAATTATCCAGAACCACGAGTCGCTGCTCATGGACCTATTGCTCCCGATACTTCCATATCAAATATCCGTTTCCATTTGGTTATGACGAGGCCCTAATAACCGGCAGGCATATGCGACTGCACTGTCTGCAAAAAGTAGCCTACCTCCAGCTGTTCACAATGGGGGAATCGGCACTTAGAAGTCATGCCAAAGGTAAATCAGTAAAACTTATCAGACAATGTCACTCTGGATGACTGTTCATTCATGTTCTCCTTTGTAAGTTACACCAAATCCCGAGTTTGTATGTGTTAATGACTTGTTGATACAAATAAATAGCATGCTAAATTGATGCTCAACACCGTTAGCAATTAGCTGACCTGCTAGTTCTCAATAACGTATTGCTCCAAATCAGGGCTCCAGACTGCGACCAAATTTTTGAGACCGTGAGAGCGCCATTTCACAACTAGGGGCACGCGCGACCGAAAGACAAAATGTTTTTAAATTACTATTGTGCTTTGAGAGAGAGACAGTGGACAGTCCGCGAGTGATCAGCGACACTATCAACGCCCGGATGACGTGACATTCTCTCCTCTCAGTGTCCCGCTGTCTTTAACATGTTACAAACTGCTGACTTTCCCCGCTATATTTGCCGACTTTCCGCCATAGCGATAAGGCTGTTAAATGCCAGAGACACCTCGCAACTTTTTTTTTAAACCGCGCTCACCAGAGCCGAGTAGCAATGGCTGTACTCTCCTCCTGACAGCACTCACTCGGGCAGCCCCCCGCCACCTGCAGCAGACAGACAGCACCGTGTCCGCTCTGTACAACAGCTGCCAGGTTACGTTTGTAAACTAGTAAATTGTTTCATAGGTCCACTTTCAATAGGCCACTGCATTCCTATAAAAAAGACAACCTTATAATTATATATGGCAACAAAAAAGTTTGTAAAGTGAGTGTGTAAATATGTTAATCGTCCTAGTTAATTTGTAATATTATGCAAATTAGTTGATAAGTTCATCTAGTTTCTAGTTACTTTTGGGCCAATAACGATTTTCCTTACAGGAAGCAGGGATAGAGGAAAAATCCGATGTAGAATGGGTTGTGGTGAAAATGGGTAAAAGAAATGCCTTTTCCTAAAGGAATGTCTGAAGGATTTCACATGGTGATACAAAATCAAAAACACAATTAACTGGAGGCCTATCATCTGTTGTCAGTGTGTTTTAAAACATGCTGGCAATACAATATCAGTTGACCTAATATAGTTCAAATTGGGAAACATTTGAATAGCCGCATTGCAGGTCTGTTTAAGGTGTGCCACTAAATTTTCTGCTCGCGCCCCTAAAAATTCTGAGTTAGAGGCGCCAGTGCTCCTAGTAAAAATGGTTAGTCTGGAGCCCTGCTCCAAATTCATGTTGTTAGCTAGATAACGTAAGCTCGGGGGTTACTTCATTGTAACGGGATGTTACCCTCAGCAGGGTTAGCTCGATGCAGCTCCCATAACAAGTTGTATAACCTAATCCATTAGTCACACTGTAGTGATAAGTTACAGAACCAAGATCCAACATTTTAATTTTGTGAAGTTGTCGAAGTCGAGAACGGTCTTTGCTGTCAGTCGTTGCGGTGGCTGCCAAAAAGAGATTTCAGTCCACAGTCTCAGCATGTTAACGCTGTGTAGCCATTTGGACTGATGTTTTATTGGACCAGAGCCCACTTAGTCCCATTTACGTTCTGAAATCATGGACATACAGTCATATGAAAAAGTTTGGGAACCCCTCTCAGCCGGCATTATAATTGACTCTGCTTTCACAAAAAAAAGATAAAAGTGGTATGTCTTTAATTTACCAGGAACAGCTAAGTACTGGGATGTTTTCCAAACAAAGATTTTTTGAAAAGCAGTATTTGGTTGTATGAAATAAAATATAATGTGAAAAACTGGCTGTGCAAAAATATAGGAACCCTTGTGGTTTTGTTGATTTTAATGCCTGTAACAGCATGTAAAACTGATGACTTTAAACACAAAGTTGGTTGGATTATGTTGTTAAGCCTTGAACCTCATAGAAATGTCTGTTTAATCATGAGAAAATGTATTTTAAGTGCCTAAACGTAAGTTGCACTTCTCTTTGACTCTCTGCTGAAGTGAGACAGAATGGGATCATCAAAACAGCTCCCAAAAGATCTGAAAAACGAAGATTGTTCATTGTCATGGTTTAGGGGAAGGCTACAAGAAGCTTTCCCAAAGGTTTCAATTGTCAATTTCGACTGTAGGGAACGTTGTCAGGAAATGGAAGGACACAGGCATAGTGACAGTTAAACCCTTGTATGGCAGACCAAGAAAAAAACAGGAGCGGCATAGGTGGAGGATTGTGAGAATGGTTGCACACAACCCACAGATCACCTCCAAAGACCTGCAAGAACATCTGGCTGCAGATTGTGTATCTGTACATCGTTCAACAATTCAGCGCAATTTGCACCAAAACATCTGCTTTTTATAAAGACCAAATAACTTAATTTTTGTCTCATCAGTCCAAAGCATTTTCTTCCAATATGAAGCTGGCTTGTCTAAATGAGCTTTTGCATACTCCATGGAACTGTATCTGTGGCGTGGGCGCAGAAAGGGCTTCCTTCTCATCACCCGGCCATACAGATGTTTTGGTGCAAATTGCGCTGAATTGTAGAACCATGTACAGATACACAATCTGCAGCCAGATGTTCTTGCAGGTCTTTGGAGGTGATCTGTGGGTTGTGTGCAACCATTCTCACAATCCTCCGCATATGCCGCTCTTGTACTTTTCTTGGTCTGCTAGACCTGGGTTTAACTGCAACTGTGCCTGTGTCCTTCCATTCCCTGACAACGTTCCTTACAGTAGAAATTGACAATTGAAACCTTTGGGAAAGCTTCTTGTAGCCTTCCCCTAAACCATGACAATGAATAATCTTTGTTTTTAAGATCTTTTGGGAGCTGTTTTGATGATCGCATTCTGTCTCACTTCTGCAGAGAGTCAAAGAGAAGTGGAACTTGCATTTAGGCACCTAAAATACCTTGTATCATGATTAAACAGACCTTTATATGAGGTTCAAGGCTTAACAACATAATCCAACCAATTTTGTGTTTAAAGTCCTCAGTTTTACATGCTGTTACATGCATTAAAATCAGCAACACCACAAGGGTTCCCATATTTTTGCACAGCCAGTTTTTCACATTTTATTTAATTTCATAAAACTAAATACTGCTTTTCAAAAAATCTTTGTTTGGAAAACATCCCAGTACTTAGCTGTTCCTGGTAAATTAAAGACATACCACTTTTATCTTTTTTGTGTGAAAGCAGAGTCAATTATAATGCCGGCTGAGAGGGGTTCCCAAACTTTTTCATATGATTGTATATTGGCTTAAATACCTTTTGTTATTTGACTGAAAGACTGTTTTGGGAGGATCACTTTTTGGCAACACACCAACATACACAAACTGTAATCTGGCAACCTAGCAATATTGAAAATGTCTGGTCATACACAAGCTCAAGAATGTATTTAAATATATAATATCTAGGCATACTTTTATACATATTTTTATAATTCAGCCAGGGGAAAAAGGAGTGCAAAGGCTGTATTTGCCCTTTGTTATTCTTACATGTTTCTTACATGTAGTCTGTGTGTGTGTGTGTGTGTGTGTGTGTGTGTGTGTGTGTGTGTGTGTGTCTGTGAAATAAGTTATTAATTAGTAACCATTTCCTACATCAAGACCTATTGATTACCATTATGGCATTTTCGACCGAATCACAGCAGCACTGATATAGTGACAATATGGTCCATCTCATGTGATATTGCTCAAGTATAGTCATGTTGTTATTAACCTGATAGATGGTCATTTTTGGCATATGAACTAAAGTGATAAAGGTCTCCTTAGGGGCCATACTGCAATTTGGTGATTGTCCATACACATTATATTATGAACACTCCCATTTTACAGATAAGGCAATGTATGAAATCATAAGCATTTATTTATATACTTTATATATTTAAAGCTTCGGCTTCCTTGAAAAAGTTGACATTTTATCTTGAAAGTGCTGGAAAAGTGCTTGAATTTTACTCTTTAAAAGCTGTACGAACCCTGGTATAGGCTTAGGCTTTAATAATATGTAAATTGTAAATACTTATATTTACACTGGAAGTTAACAAAGTGGCTTAATCAATCTGAAAATGTTTTTGTTTTCTAAATGAAAACTATAGGCTACCTAACTGTTCTGGCCCATGTTGCACTATTTATCCTCTGTTGTTAGGGTCTAAGGGTCGGACTACTTGATGTAGGCTACTGATAAACTACAACCAGTCACACACACACACACGCACACAAACAATTGTATTCCCTAAAACATTAATACATTTTGATTTTTATATTGTTGCTGCTAATAGTTGTAATATTATATGAAGGGGATGTGTAAGCAAGGGTCTTGGTCGTGAGCGCATCACTGTCATGCTGAAATGATGTTAAAGCACAACTTCTCCTGTAATGTTTCATTCTCTTGAGTTGAGAACTGTGCCAATGCTTAGCAGAGAGCATGTGGAGCGTGTTGGATCAACCCTGCGCTCCAAATCGCATACTCTTTTCTTTTTACTATTCTGCATAGTACATCTGACCATAAAAATAATCTAGTTAGGATGCAGTATGCTACAATTGGGACATACTTTTACTTATTTATTTCATCATAACATTGCACCATGCAGCTTCTCTATGAAAGTGCTGTTGTATTGAGGCTACAGTAACCAAGCATCCATCTATCTATCCTCTCTTCACCCACAGAACAAGCGGTCCAGGGCCAGACTACACTGCTGGTGGTGACTGGTGGCACGGTCAAGTTTGAGGGGAACAAACAGCGCTTCTTCAACCAGAACTTTCTGTTAACGGCTCAGGCCTCCACCAACAATGACCAGCCTGTGTGGAAGATCGCCAGTGACTGTTTCCGCTTTCAGGACTGGAACAGCTGAGGCTCCTCCCACATGAACACTTAGTGATAATCAAGGAAAAGCCGAGATGACTCTTCTTTATTTCTATGTTTTTTGTTATAAAATCAAAGTCATAAAACACGTGATACAAAAAAGATGTTTTATTCTTGAAATGTTCAACAAGGCCTGTGATCATAATGGAGTAATAAATAGAAATAGGATCACCATACAACCAACCGTAAAGTGACCGTCAATGTCCTTCAAGTTTTAATGATGATCCATCAACATGACAACACCTGGAAAAATACATAGAAAACACTCCAATAATAAAATGAACGGACTTCAACAAACTCCAGATAACTATATATACCGAGTTGTACAGTAAGCTGTTAACTGAGGTAAAGTATGCAGTTACAGTATGCTTGTTTTGACTAGCTAAATGCTAAGAAGCATTTTGGTAGCTAAGCATGCTTTGTCGTATAAATAAGATGCCAGAAGAACCTTTCACAGAAGTGCTTGCTAAGCATACAATCCACTATTAAACAATTTCATATATTACAACTTTTGCTTTTTACTTTCCTGAGTCATTTATAAGTTGAAACATTTTGGTCTTACTTTCTGAACAACTTCGGCAACAAATAACAAAATAAATTAAACAATGGGTCAGAAAACAAAGTGGATAAGCAGCAGACATTATCTTATGATCCGTCTGTCTCTAGATGGCTCCATTTTTTTCTGAAATCCGTAAACTTCACATGGCAACTTAACAATTTTTATAACAAAAACAAAAAAATGGTGTAAACGTTTTTTTTTTCTTTTTTATAGATGTCACCTCCGGCACGGTGACTACTCCCAACATTACTAAACAACATTTCAAGCCTCTGTGTTTAATTGCAGTTGTTCAATGGAAGTCACAACAGAGCAGATGGCATATGGAGGACAGTGGTTGTGTGTGAGCTACAAACTGAAACACATTGAAGTGGATGGCAGTTGAGTGCTGTAATGGCCCTCAGACCCTTTTTCATGAAATACAAGTTTCAACTGGAGTGCAATCTTCTGTGACCAAACTACACAGGAGAATTCAAAAGCAGCACATATGGATAAACAGCTTACAGCTCTCTACAACTTTCTTCTTCAAGACATTTGACTTGTGGTACACACAAACGGCAGAACAATCCAGTCAGGTACCAGGGGAGCAGTATGTACAGATCCTAACAGTGGTTTATGGTGAGAATAGAGGGAGAGTTTTATTTGCCCCCGTACATCCTCTCTATGTGGCTCAGATAGTGGTTCTTGATCTCTTTCCTCTTGAGCTTGAAGGCATCAGTGACCAGGCCAGTCTCTGGGGTCCAGGCCTCTGGACTCAGGTGAACCTTCACTGGGATCTCAAAGCGCTGCAGTTTAACTATGTGGGGAAACAAGTCAAATACAAATCAATCTTCAGGTTCAGGTTACTTTAGATCAGTGGTTCTCAAAGTGCGGCCCGCGGGCCGAAACATATCTGGCGGCCCGCATTGAATTATGAATTATAAAAAAAAAAAAAAAAAAATCATAATTTTTTTTTTTTTTTTTTTTTTTTGAAACGCACGGAGGGGATGCGTCCCTCGTAACAGTAAAAACAGTACAGGGGTCGAAACACTTGAATATCCCTCCTAATTGTTTATATTCATTCCCCAATTATTAATAATAACACGCCTACAGTGGACCATACCATCTTAACCCTTATGCCCCGTTAAAAAAAAGTTACACTGGGACCGCTTCGTACATTTTGTGTATTTTGACCTTTAAACTGCATTAAAATGATGAAAGATCAATATTTTTTCACAATTTTTTTTTCCATTTTTTTCATGAAGGGGTTGTTATTCAATTCATGTTGTGATTTAATAAATCACAAATAAAAATTAACCCTTTAGATGCCATTTTTGATCATATACCACTAACCGCTTTTTTGAAAAATACACATAAATTCAATATTCAAATATTTTTTTTTAACTTTGATTATTATTAGTATCACCGGCTCACCCATCTGAATGATAGGTGAGAAAATTATATTTGGTGCATTATTACTTTTTGTTTAATGTCAGATTGAATAAAAAAGTTACACTGGGACCGCTTCGTACATTTTGTGTATTTTGACCTTTAAACTGCATTAAAATGATGAAAGATCAATATTTTTTCACAATTTTTTTTCCCATTTTTTTCATGAAGGGGTTGTTATTCAATTCATGTTGTGATTTAATTAATCACAATTAAAAATTAACCCTTTAGATGCCAGTTTCGATCATATACCACCAACCGCTTTTTGAAAAATACACTAAAATTCAATATTCAAATTTTTTTTTTTAACTTTGATTATTATTAGTATCACCGGCTCACCCATCTGAATGATAGGTGAGAAAATTATATTTGGTGCATTATTACTTTTTGTTTAATGTCAGATTTAATAAAAAAGTTACACTGGGACCGCTTCGTACATTTTGTGTATTTTGACCTTTAAACTGCATTAAAATGATGAAAGATCAATATTTTTTCACCATTTTTTTTTCCATATTTTTCATGAAGGGGTTGTTGTTCAATCTATGTCATGATTTAATTAATCACAATTAAAAATTAACCCTTTAGATGCCAGTTTCGATCATATACCACCAACTGCTTTTTTGAAAAATACACTAAAATTCAATATTCAAATATTTTTTTTAACTTTGATTATTATTAGTATCACCGGCTCACCCATCTGAACAATAGGTGAGAAAATTGAATTTGGGGCATAATTACTTTTTGAATAATGTCAAATTGAATAAAAAAAGTTAGATTTCTACCATTGACTTGCATTATAAGAAAACTTTTTGGCAACCCGCCTTTAAATTAAAGTGAAACATTTTTTTTGCCTCTGATTTCCCATATTACTGCATAAAACACAATGCAATTGGGTAAAATGAAAGAGAATAGTAAAATTTACCCATTTTACCACCTCTTTTATCATCAAAATATGAATTTTTATGATGAAAACCACTCACTAAAACTACAAAATAACAGCTTTTTTTTTTTTTTTTAGTGTGTGAGTGTGTGTGTATGTGTCTGTGTGTGTGTGTGTGTGTGCATGTGTAAGTGCATGTGTGTGTGTGAAAGTGTGCTTGTGTGTGTGTATGAGAGGAGAGAAATTACAAGGGTACAGATTTGCAGCCCTAATATCGTATGACACATGCAAACACACACACCCCCCCACACACACACACATACACACACAATCTTATTTTGTCATGGACATGCAGACAACAGTCCCCCCCATCCATATCCAAACACATTTGACATTTTTCTTTAGATTTGTTGTCGCAGTGGCCAGTATTCCTGAATTTTTTTTAAATTATGAAAAATCCTATTTTTTTTCAGGTTTGTGTCATGAGGCAAGTTTTCCCCCAGTAATACACCATATGAAATTCATAAATCAACTAGATAATAGTTAAAACCTAAAATGTGATGCCTTACCTTCAAAATGAATGCAAAACATTATATAAATTCTGATTTTATCTTGGCATGGCCAAGGAATCAAAAATACTGGTTTTATGGCTTTCTATGAGTTTACGAAATGGCATCTTTTTAGACAAGGATTTCAGTGTATTTGATTTGAGTACACACAGACACACTCCTGGATTTTTTTTTTTAACTTCAACCATTCTGACTAAAAGATGTGTTCACTAACTACACATCAAAACAATTTTATTGTATTTTTTAATTTTTTTAACTGGTTTGCAGCCATGAATTACACAAGGATGCCAATTTGTTGTAAAGGGTCACCATAGAGGTCAGGGGGGGGGGGGCTAAAACGGGGCATTTTTTTTATTGACCTTATTTTTACATAACCTTATCAAGTTTACTACAGAGAAATGGGAAATTACAGTCAAAAATATTTTTCACTTTAATTTTAAGGGGGTGTCAAAAAATGTCGTTATAATGGAAGTCAATGGTACAAATCGTGTAGTTAGCGGTCCCAGTGTAACAAAAACATCTCACACAGTCAAAATGAAGTGGAAATGGATGAAACTCAGAATATCAAAACTTCATTGTAAAACACACCTCCTTACCAAATTTTATGGCTAGGGGACAATCACAGCCAAAATTATCTCAAAAATGCAACCCCAGATACACAAATCTCCACCAACGGGGCATAATTAAACTTGCGACGTTCGGCTGGCCTCTGCCTCTCGTTGCAGACGGCTGGTCAGCCTCCCGCAGTGCAGCAGGCAGTGTAGTGGTCCCAATGTAAGTTGTTAGATAGTGAGCAGCCCAATACGATGCACTTTCTCACCTTCAAGGTGAATTAGATTAGGCCAAGTGTCTAAGGATAGATGCTAACAACATTATCTGGTTTCTAACTCTTTTGCCTAAAGTTTAGCTAACAAGCTAACGTTAGCTAGCTGCTGATAGCCATGGAACTATCTGCCTAGTTGACTGCTGATAGCCCACCCTGTTTATTTCCAATGTATAGAGTCATAATAATTAACACTGCTGCTGCATTATGAGAAGTGAGTCCTACAAAAAAACATTCCAAAAGGTGATACGTTTTCAATGTGCTGAAAGTTTTGAACAATAAAGTAGAATAAATATTTGAATGCAATACAGAATGCTTCAGTGCCTTACTGATTTATATTCCATTAGATGTGTGTCAATGGGAGCTAGTTGTCTTTTCCTCAACATGTCCACCATAAATAAATACAGAAGACACAAATTACTGCATAAAAATTAACCAAAATGCACAAAATGAAGTGTTCAAACCTCAAATTTTTCTGGGGGACAACCCCCAGACCCCCGCTTTTAATGTGTCACCCCCAATGTTTAAATTAAATCTAGCCCTTCATTTATTAATTAAAAGTATTGGATGCAGACCAATACAAGTAAACTGTAAAGACGCTGGCCATTGAAATTATTTAATTTTTTTTCAATTTTTTTCCTTTTGCGGCCCTCGGCCCAATGTTGGGTTCCTAAATTGGCCCTCAGCTATCAAAAGTTTGAGAACCCCTGCTTTAGATGTACCCGTAGGTAAACTTGTTTCGCAGTTTAAAAGTGAGCTTCCGTTACACATCACAAACACAAATGGGACAGTTACATAGGTAAAACAATTAAAGTGCTCCCGTGCTAATCCAAATTTGGACACTTAAAACTGACCAACATAATTCAGATATAGTAAAACCCGATCTTTGGCTCTTTTCTACGGCATTAAATCATACATAAACTTACAGAAAGAACACACATACAGTGCATCCGGGGGAAGTCACAGCGCTTCACTTTTTCACCCTTATTCCAAAATGGATTACATGGATTCAATTCATTTTTTCGCTCAATTCTACAGACAAGGTTGAAGAAGGTTTGTTTGAAATATTTTCAAATGTATCAAATTAAAAATCGCATCATGCATTCACAGCCTTTGCTCAAAATTGAGCTATGGTGCATCCTGTTTCCACTGATCATCGTTGAGATGTTTCTACAGTAGGATTGGAGTCCACCTGTGCTACATTCATTATGGGGGATTGTTTGTAGAAAGTTGAGTAAAGAAATTCATTTAATCCATGTTGGAATAAGGCTGTAACATACATGTGGAAAAAGTGAAGCACTGTGATTACTTGTAAATGGACTTGACTTATATAGCGGTTTTTAGCCGATTTTCTCAGCCCCAAAGCGCTTTACAATTCTTACCACACTCGTACACTTTCCGGATGCACTGTATAGCAGAGGTAAAACAGTATTCATCAAAGTGAATCTAATGAGTCCAGCCATATCACAATATGATGAAGAGACATCAGTCATCTCTTACTGTTAACAGCTACGGCCTTGATCTCCTTGAGAACCTCTGTCTCCATGTCGGGGTGCGTGCACAGCTCCTCCCACGTCCCCACGATGCCTCTCTGTTTGCCCAGCGCGGTCAAGCCTTTCTGGTTAGGAACCACAAAGCTGATCACGTAGTTCTGATCGCTGCAAGAGTCCACAACAGAGAACGGTCAGAGGAAAAGGCTACACTTAACAGAGACACATGTTTGTGTGTGTGCTCACCGCTGAAAATGTGCAGTTGAACAAATTTGAAGTAGTTGAAGTCATTAAAAAAAATAAAAATAGAAAAAAAATAGTTAGCAAAATGCTGAAAGAAGCTAAGGTTTCATTTAGACATATGCACCGACTGAAGTTGAATATTAATTGAAGTACAGAGTGAAGCTAAAGTATCTGAAGTGTTGGCTCAAGTGGAAGCATGGATATTGGTTGAAGTGTATTGTGTGTGAACAGTGGAAGCTGTTCCTGTTTAAAGGGGTTAAAGAGGTGTTTTGTTGAGGGATCTGAAATGTCATCTAAAGTTTTAAGTATAGTGAGGATATCAAAATGTCATCTAAAGTTTTAAGTATAGTGAGGATATGTCAGCTGAAGAGAGACATGAATAAAGTTAAGCAGACATCTCCCATGCTAATACATATCTGGGCTGCAGTGCATTATGTCACCTGGTATTTCCAGAGAATACATTGTGATGGACTAGTTTAATGTTGTATAGTATGCACACGTAAGGGAATACATCTATAGTAAGAGAGAGAATGATCATGATATGATTCATTTCATCCATGTTCCAAACTTCTAAAGCAGGGTGCATTTTCTCCAATATGACATCATTATTTGGGGACCAAATATTTGTAAGGGTGAAAACATGTACTTGAGCTAGAGGAAAGCTGTATTAGGTCTTTATCTGTATGTTGTCTTGTCATTAGTTTTTGAATTGTGTGTTCAAGTTGTTTCTTTACCCAAATTGTATTGTTTTTATGTCCTGCTTTAGACAGGTTTTCAGAGTTAATACATCTCATGAGAGTAAACAGGAGGTGGCTTCTCAATACCAGTATGCGGTTTGACAGGTGAAAGGTACATTTCGTTAGCCTCATAGCATAATTGGCTAAATCCTATTTACTCTACTTTTACTCTACATCTACTTTTCGTTAGCCTAATAGCATAATTGCCTAAGTCATATTTTAAGGGTTATAGAGTAGGGTAAAGTAGATGTAGAGTTAAAGTAGAGTAGAGTAAATATGATTTAGGCAATTATGCTATGAGTATTATGTTATCAGTACAAAAGAGATGATTTTTTTGTTCATATCATATTCTCACTTCAATATTTGGACAGTTGTAAAGACACTGAACATGTTATCATCTGGTTTAGCTGGGGAAACATCTGAAAAGACATATTTCACATACAGCTGTTCATTATCTACTCATGGATTTCATTTGCATCTAACTTTAACAGCCCATACCGTCCTGGCATTTTCTCTTCCAAATCAGAATGGTGACTTTTGGACATTCTTTTTGGTTTTGGTCACTTTAAATGCTTTCCACATGTCTAGAATGTGTATAAATATAGAAAGAAATGCAACTCACAAATCACATTTGCTTAATGAAATGAGGCGCCTTACTCACCTGTTTGCATAGGCACAGATGTTGTCTATGAGGGAGCTGTTCTTCAGAGCAGACTCCACTTTACCCAGAGACACGTAATCCCCGGCCTGAAGTTTGACCAAGTCTTTCTTACGATCTAAATGAGAAGAACAGGCTGTTCACAACAGTGCTCTCTTATCAAGGACCAACAGCTTGTGTGTAGAACTCACAACCACATAGGCGTGCAAATCAGTGCTGTGAAATTAGGTATGAATGGTGAGTCTTCATCAAGCCCCATCAGATGACAGTCAGGGGGGCAGAGGGAGGTTATGCATATCAGGATGATGATGTGTGGAGAAGGAGTAAATGTATCTGCACTGCACGTCAATTTATAACAGGCTACACTTAATACAAGTTGAGTTTAGACAGAATCAGTGAATTAGAATCAACAGATATTTCTCTATCTATTTTATGATGGAGACGCGATTGCCTGGTGAAAAAAAGAAAAAGAGGAGACTGGTGAGATGAATAGTGGGGCTGGCGAGGTGCGCTGTGTGGCTGCTCTGGGGCCTGTTTCAGGTAGCTGGTTTTGAGGCAACCCAGAGTTTGTTCGCTCTGAGTGGGTGGAAACTCTGGGTTTTCCGTTTCAGGTAGCAGGTTCAGCGCAACCGAGTCAGTTACTGCGGCAACATACGCCGTGGGGCTAACCTGCTGGATAGGTGGTTAGACCTACCCGAGTTTGTTTTCACTTTACGCTGCAGCTCCGACTGAAGAAAGAGTGTCACTGTCACACGCGTCCCTGTACAGTTTGAAGCAAAATCACTCCTTTGAAATCTCCATCGGGATGTTTTTATCATTTCCTGATGATTTTACGTTTGACCGATCATTTATCTGATCAGTAGCCTTGTTCTCAGCCCTCGGTCCGTTCATATAGGCGGCCACCTTACACATCGTGAACATGCTCTACATTCAGATTAATAAACCTATTTGTATTGTATGCTTTTTAACTCTGTGCCACTGAACAGATTTATGTCGGGTGGATTCATGTAAAGCTGCGGCTGCACGCGATTGTTACTGTTCACTTGTGCAATCCTAAAGTCACAGATGAGACGAGCCTCGTTAAATAGCCTAATATGAATATAAAAATTATATAATAATTTAAACTGTGATCACTTGAGGAAAATGGATCTGGTAATAAATCAATCAGGCTCTTCAATGGAAACTGTCACCTTATGTGTCAGACGTTAATGTCTTTCACTCCCCATTTAAAAGAAGCGACAGTCTGTTTACTGCACAGTGGGCTATTAGGCTATAGCTTCCCAACATATTATACAGCGAATATAAAACACTGTCAGAAATGCTGTGCCGCGCCAGCTTTATTACTTTACTGCTGATATGCGTAACTTTTTAAAATAGACTATGGCTTCTCATACGGAAGCGAAATGATTGCTCTGTTTTTTTCTGAATTGCCGAGGAGATTAGATCAGAGTTATGTGACAATATCCCCGTTAATTCTTCTCCATAGGCTACTATAAACTCATTCGTTAATATTTCTAACTCCAGTGGGAGTAGCGGAGAAGTTTTTTTTTTTTTTTTTTTTTTTTTTGGAGAAGTGGAGAAGTGGGAGGTTCACGCATTTGTTTCTTCTGTTTCCATGGTGAATCATGTTATCAGCGATCCATTGACGATGGCTTTTATGCACACGCTCCACCCAGAGTGAACACGCTCAGAGTTGATTGACCCAACGCTGATCCACTGTTCTGTAACCGAAAACCCAGAGTTGCTCATCAACCCTGCGCTCTGAGTTGACCAACTCAGAGCGCAGGATTAAACTCAGAGTATGTAAAACCAGCTACCTGAAATAGGCCCCTGGTCTGTTAACACGGGCAGCAGACAGATTATTGCTCTGTTTACTATAGAGGAGAACAGCAGCCATCTGACAAAGTAAAAATAGTAAAAAAAAGAAGAAAAATAAAAAGCGAGACTATAGAGCTGAAGTGTGTGTGAGCGCGCTGTGCGGCTGCTCCATAGACTACAAACGGCTGCTATAATCTTACCATTATAAAGAAAAGACAAACACAAGCGCAGCAGATACATGATGTGTGGCCCGGGCGATAGTACGGAGGACGTTCATGGTGTGCTGTTGCTGTTCGCTTTTTATTACATCACAAACGATCCCAAATGGATTCAATTCAAACCAGGAAATGAGACGCTCGATAAACGGAGATTTGAACATCGCAGGTGAAAAACTGTGAGCAGGCAACTCCACCAATCAGACATCTTTAGCATTGTAGCCCCGCCCCCAAAGGTTCCTGAACCTTTGCATAGTCCCACCCCCTGAGCAGGATCTTTTTCTGGGGTAATCATAGTTCTGGGAACTAGAGTTTAGACCCTAGTTCCTGCGGTGGAAACACGCATAGTTCCTGCAAAGGCTACTAGTTCTTTACACGTACCCACTATCTGTAGACAGCCATCTGGGTAGATCTCTCCCACATCTCCAGTGCAGAACCATCTTTGACCTTTCCCATCCACAAAGAAGTCCTGGTTGTTGCCTTCATCATTGAAGTAGCCCATGGTTACGTTGGGCCCACCAATCAGAACCTCCCCTCTGGGGTTGGGCCTGTCCTTGGTGTTGTATCCACCTGAGAAAACCAGTTAAGAAGTTAAATAATAATAATAATAATTGATAGGTTTTATATAGCGCTTTATTGCCTAGGCACTCAAAGACGCTTTACAGGGTTCCTGGTTCAATTCGTTCACACACAGTCATACCAGTGGTGGTAAACTACGAGAGTAGCCACAGCTGCCCTGGGGCAGACTGAATAACAAGCTACTGCATAGCTGTGTGATGAACCAAAAGCTTTTCATTGGAATACAGTGTGTATTAACATGTTTTGTCTTGCCATACCTTCAGCCCAGTCTTTCAGCTTGATCTCACAGCACAGCAGAGGAGCTCCAACACGTCCAGTGCTGATGTCTGTAACTGTATACATACACTATGTCTTAATAAAGCTTCTTCATGCTAATCTTACATTCCTGTTGTACAAGTGAAGTCTTGTCTTACCCTCCGTGATGGTGCCTGCTCCACAGGTTTCAGTCAGTCCATAGCCCTGGCCCACTGGACAGCAGAAACACACGTTCATAAACCTCTGAGTGGCAGCAGACAGAGGGGCTCCTCCAGACAGCATCATCCTCACCCGCCCTCCAAGCAGCTTCTTCACTTTACTGAACAGCAGGCTGAGAAACACAGTGACACAGGATTGGATTTGAATTCGCAAAACAACACAATGACATGTTCCCCTGAAGGAGTCCCAGGTTGGTTCCTTACGCATTGCAGAGTGGTGCGTCATAGCCCCTCTTGAGCTGGTCCAGTTTGTATTGGTAGCCCAGTGTGAACAGCTTCCTCTGAATGAAACTCATCTCCTGCACTTTGCTCATCACATTCTTGTTGATGCGATCCATAATTTCCTATTCAAAAGGAGAAAACATATATGGTTCATTAATAGTTTTAAAGGCAATTTGGTTTGACAAAAAACAAATGAAAAGTGAGCTAACTAGTTTGATTTGCTCCTCCTGTCTTGTTTTTGCCTTTGTTATTGTGATGCTTGTATAAGTCATGTCTCGACTGAAACCATGTTGTATACAAAAGGAATAAATATATTGTTTAAAAGACAGTGAGCAAAAAGGTGAAAAGCAGCTTACTGGCACAGCTGCCATCAGGGTGGGCCTGAGCACAGAACTGTCTCCACGACTTCCCCTCTTTATCTTGGTGGACTTAAAGAGAAAGAGAAAAAAAATACCAGACAGTAAGAACAATAATTAAGCTCAAGGAAACAATGGAGACAAATATTTAGAACCACACCCAGATATGTTAAATATAGCCCAAGCCCGTCACATTGTTAAAGCAAACATAGGGTTTTGTTGGGTGCTGGGTATTACCTGGTCGGACAGGGTCTGGGGGGAGGAGTAGCCGATCCGACAGCCGTACGTCACACAGGAGATCTCTGCTGTCATCTCCAGGACGTGAGCCAGAGGCAGGTAGGCTATGTAGGTGTCACTAGGCCTGGCACAGCACACACAGGGAAGGGTTAGGCCCTGTTCTCCTTCATATTCTCAAACTAGTTTGATTATTATTACCACATACTATTTTATTTACTATTTACACCTATTTTATTTTGCATTCTAAATTGACTTTATATGGTGCACCTTATCTGCACTGTGTCCCTGCACTGCTTTCGTGTCTCAGGTGTTGCTCTCTTCACTTGTGTTTCTTCTTCTATATTGCATTGTTTAGAGCAGGGGTGTCCAAACTACGGCCCGTGGGCCAACTGCAGCCCGCAGCCCGTTTTTTATTGGCCCGCGGCCGATTTTAAAAGTATAATGTAATATGGCCCTTTTAATTATTATTTTTTTGTTATCCCACTAGTGCAGGGGTGTCAAAACAGATTGATTGGCCCGGGCACATTTTAAAAATATAATGTAATAAGGCCCTTTTAATTTTTAAATAATTTAAATGCATTCATTATATTTACAGAGAAATATGTCCCATAAAGAAAAAGAAAACCAAGCCCATCCCAGTGGACCCTGCATAATATTTTATTTTAAATTAATATTATTATGGAAAATCCATGTGTCCTTCTTCAATAGCTTCTTATTCATCTGACACAGTGTCTCCAAATAATTTTTTCATACAAAATTCTTCAGATTAAGCCCCTTAATTTTCCTCTCAAAGTGCACCACATTCATGCATATCACTTTAAAAAGTAAAAAAAAAATCTCCCGGGGGGCATACCGCCAGACCCCCCTAGGAGGGTCGGGATCTCGGCTGGCTACTATTTTCACCCAGCTGGAAATTGGAGGCAATAGCAGAAAACACTGGGTGTCTGAATGGCATTTAACAATAGTCAATGATTTGGGCAGCGCTAACATTGGAGAGGGGCCCCCATGAAGGCTTGGCCCCGGCTCTCAGGGGAAATGTGTCTGTTTAATTTGCAAGGAAAGTGTTGCCGTGAAGAAGGATTACAATTTATTTACTATGAAACTAAACATCAGAGCAGCTACATGTCCTGATAAATGTGTTATTTTTGCAAAGTGGCCCGGCCCTTCGTAGATTTTTCTGTATGTGGCCATCAGTGAAAAAAGTTTGGACACCCCTGGTTTAGAGGAAACTGAGACTTAAGAATTGAATTGCCAATGACTGCTGCTGTGATTGTTAATGTGCATGTGACAAAACCTCTTGAATCTTGAAAAAAACTGAGCATCTTTAAAGGTTCACTATGTAGTTTCAGAGGACAGGGTTAGTTGACAAAAGGTAGTTTACAAAACATGTATACTCTACAGGAAATTCTTAGTATTGAATAATACTATCATGACTATAAATAATTTAAAAAAATATTAAATAATTTTGAGGCATCTGGAACCTAATTTAAGACTAGAATATGTTTGTAAACCAAACTGTGGGCCCTGCAGCTGTAAGCAACAACTTTGAAACAGTACACTTTGCAGGAAGCTTTTTAACTTCAAACAGTGTTCCAATTTTCCAGTGAGGAAAGTTTTTTTTACTCAATTAAGATAATTTACTTACTACTTGTTTTAGTGAAAATAGACAAAAAAGCACTAGAGAGATGGGCTTTTATACAAGTTGGGATAAGCTGAATCCTAGCTCTGCACATTATATTCTACTCAATCCAACATATACAGTAGTCCAACTCACCCAAGTCCAGGGATGCGTTCACACTGTCCTGTCATGCCTGCTATGAGGTTACTGTGGACGATCATCACTCCTTTGGGTCTGCCTGTAGAGCCACTGGTGTACATGACCACAGCCAGGTCACAGGCCTGGGGCTTCACTATCTCCTGCCCCACTGCAACACAAACAAACACTCATTGTCTGGGATGGATGGATGGATGGATGGATGGGTGTGTGTGTGGGGGTGTGTGTGTGTATGTGTGTGGGTGTGTGTGTTTGTACAACTATTTTTGTGAGAACCAATTTGAGTTTTAAACACTAGGAATGAGGACATTTTCGTCTGGTTCTCACTTTGGGACAGGCCTTTAAAAGGGCTGTTTGAGGGTTAACACTAGGTTTTAAAGTTCAGGTATGAATTAGGTTTATGTTAGGGTTAGACCCTGTTTCCACCTGGCATTAATATGTGGTTTTTAGGATCCGATCGCGCTAACTACAGGTGGAAACACGCTCAATGCGCATTGAATGCGCATTGAAATTATCCACATTCGGAGGTGGTTTGAGACCACATATCCACATACCCATTAACAGTGGAAACACGTATGCGTATCTCATACACATTAGGCCCCGCCCACTCAACTGCGGCGAGTGACTGGTAGGAAACGCGTACTCATTCACGCGACAATTCACGTCATAAAAGCGCACCGTTGCTTAATAATTTCTCCATAGTGAGATGGCAGTGTTGCTAACTTAGCAACTTTGTCGCCTCTGGCGACTCTTTTTTCAAAAAAAGCGACCAATCTAGCCGCTTCTTCTGGTGTTAATGGTGACTTTTGGAGACCCTGGCTGTCGCTAAAGCATGTATCGCTCTTAACTTCTAAACGAGCAGCGGGTGACTCCGCAGCAACTCCCCCCGGTCCCAGAGCACTGAGAGGCGGCAGAGTCCTCACGCAGCAGCCCCTCCCAGCTGCAGTCAGAGCAAGAGATAAACAACTCTCCGCTCTAGTGTCCCGTTTGCATCCCTATTAGCAGTTATAGTAACCCTCGTTTACAGTCTATCAGTAGTGCAAATAAAGATGTTATACAGTGCTATCGAACAGAGAGCGAACTGCATGACGAAAACAAATACGTAAGGGATAAAGTATAGCGAACGGGTCACTTGCTAGAAATAAAGACCGACAAGCTGAAGCAGCTGACGCGATAGTGTTTGGCGTTCTAGGTCTACTACATGGACATATAAAGAAAGGTCTACTATAGGCTACTGACGAAAATCACACAACACATTGCATCTATTTATTAACAATTATTTCCGGCAGACTAGGCAAGGGCGCCGGTTAAAAACAACAGTAGGCCTATAAGCGGAAATGATGTACGAGCTGATTTCCATACAGCACGGGGAATTCGAATCCGGATCGCAAACGCGCATAGAAGATGCATTGTTAAGGCCAGGTGTGAACAAGCATATTACATTTACATATAACGATCGGATTCCTCAGAACCACATATTAATGCCAGGTGGAAACAGGGTCTTAGTGTTGGGGTTAGACATTTAGTTTTGTATTTAGGGTTAGGTTCCAGGAGCTAGGGAATGCATTATGTCAATGAATGTCCTCACAAGTATAGCCGTACAAACGTGTGTGCACGTGTGTGTGTGTGTAATACACACTATTTTCTGGCCGTGAGCCCAGCTGTTGTACGTCCTGCATGCTGTGGATGGAGAGGCCTGCTGGGTAGCCGTCTGTGCTCCCTGGCCTCTTGTCCACACAGATGACATGCTTCAGGTTGGGGATGTGTGGAAGCACGCTCTGAAGACAGAGAGGGGACAAGGCTGCTGTCACAACACCATGTACAATCACATTACTCTTATTAATAGGGAGGATTTCTAGATTGACATCATCTTTACAGTAGGCAGCAGCTTGACTTGCCAAATTATAAAAATATTAATAATAATCCACTAGAATAAGGAAATAGCCACACATGTTAAAAGGTGATATTTGATCATATTAGTATGAACCTTCTTTCATTGTATTTAACATTATTAGGATATTTTAAGTCTATAAACAAGAGAGATTTTGAGATTTCTCTCAGCTTTGTTTCCTTAAATGTTCCCACACTTATCAGTCCACATTTTGTTGTACCGTAAAATGTGGTCAAGCTCAAAATGGCTTGACAAGCATAACATGTTGAAAAGAACTGCCACAATGAAGCTTTTTACATGTCTCTCTATCAGACACTACACCAGCTTAAATGCAGCTAAACATTAAGACTCAATACATTCGCATTTATTAAATGATAGACTATAATGTGTTCTTTTAACTTCCTGTCAGTGACTGCAGTTAGCAGTCCCCTCGCTCGTCCCTACGTCACCACATTAATGCACTGCGGTCTTCAAGCAGCAAGTTATCTAGCATCATCTCAGATCCATAAGTGTGATAAAACATGATAAAAACCATCAAAACAGACATTGGGAAGGATTTTTACCTGCTCCGCCATTGTAGGCGCATACACATTCACCCATATGTTGCTCTGGCGTGCACCGGCAGTGAGACCATGGAGTGTATATAGTATGTATGAGTGAGACGAGTGTCGGTTTGTAGCGTTCTCTCTTCTGATTGGATAAAAATTTCGGGATACTACAATAAGTTTATTTGCCGATTACCTGCAAAGCAGCTGACTGAGATATCGGCTTTATGAAACGCGCACATTATGTAATTGATCACTGTATGAATAAAGAGCGATTTAACACTTTAACATAAATAAACCGCTTACTTCACCTTTAAGCACATCCTAACACATCCTTTGTGCGTTCATTGCTGCAGGCACTGTGATGCTAATGAAAGGATCTATTGATCATATGATGATTATTAGGGCGACTAGAAATACAATAGAAATACAAAGAGCAGATGTTAAATGACATCATCTTGATCAGTGCTTCTCTTGTGTTGTGACTGTGTGCTGTGCCTGACCCACTCACCTTCAGTTTAGTCTCCAGCAGGTCCACACTGGTCACTAGGTGTGTGACTCCAGTCTCGTTCAGTCCATATGCGATGGCATCTTCTCCCAGTGTGGCGTAGAATGTCACCACTGTAATGAACATAACACCCATATAAACAGCTGCTAATGCCTTCATTGTTCATTGAGTTACATACTGTCATGTACTCACAGGGGAAGTTGTGCCTGAAGCATGTCTGGGCCGTGATCATCCACTCTGCTCTGGTCTCACAGAAGACTGCAATCCTGTGTCTGGTCTGCTGGCCCAGGGCCACCAGGCCACTGCCAAACTGACTGACTATAGTAGTATCCACGACTGGATGCTAGTAGGAGAGCTCAACCTGTGAACTCCTCCAAGGTATCATGCATCAGTGGGAGAGAGACATAGCATCATGAACCAGCTAGGTAGTGGGAGAGAGACATGAGCATCATGGAACTCAGCTAGTGGGAGAGAGACATAGTATGCATCAACATGAATACCAGCTAGTAGGGATGAGTGGAGAGACATAGTAGCATCATGAACCAGCTAGTGAGGAGAGAGAGCATAGCATCATGAACCCAGGGAAAGCTGACAGCTGGGAATATAGCAGTTTGCTAAAACCTGGTACAATACATCTCTCCTTGCTCTAAACAAGGTTAATGTTTCTGTTGTACATTGTCCCTGTTAAATAAAGTTACATATTAAACACATCTTTGTCCTCATAATAGGGCTGGTGAAAAAATTACTTTTTTTCATAATTTGCAACAATCGATTACATTGTTTTTTTAATATATGTATTTCGCTGCCGCCGGTAATGTTGACTTGCCTTAAAATCACATGCATTTCATGCTTCACATTAAAATAGACATAATGTGAAGATAGATAAGATATGGACTTAAATATGATTTCATGCCATCATTTGCCACAACGCCTCTTAGCACACAGTGGACTGAGGAGAAGACAGACAGACAGACAGACAGACAGACAGACAGACAGACAGACAGACAGACACAACGCGCCTCTTAGCACACAGTGGACTGGAGTAGATCCTGAAATCCTTTCAACTGAATCGAGAAATCGATTTTGATTGGAATGGTGAGTCCAGGAATCAGATTTGAATCTTGGGATTCCAAAGGATTCCCAGCCCTCCATCACAACACCCCTGCCCCCCCCCCCCTAAAAAAACACCGTAATGGGAATTCTTACCTTTTTAAATACTTTACCAGTGGGTTGAATCTCATTGTCCTCACTCAGTACATCGCGGGTGCCTAGACAGGTGCGTCTCCAAAGCGCTGCACAGCATAATCAAACAGCTTATCAAGTGTGTCCTTCCCTGGGAAGTCCTCCGTAGCCAGGGACTGGAAGTGGTCCACACAGCGGTACGGCCCCTCCGCACAGCCCACCGTAGAGCGGGCCTTAACCCGCTTGGACAGAGCTTTCCTCTGGCTGGCCCCAGTCATGTAGTACCAGGGCAAGAAGGACAGTGCAGAGTACAGCCATATGAGAAGGTGGATGGGAAGGAGGAGGAGGGACTGGAGAGCAGAGTCTGACTGGAGACCCATCCTGTCCTCTGAACAGAGTGTGTGTGCAGGGGAACTAGTCTGACAATCCTGTTAAGGTCCAATAGATAGTTTGAGATGGAGATGGGGAATGGTGTCGCATGGGAAGCCTCAGAAACAGGAAAGAATCCAAAAGCGGCAGCATGTGAATATCTGGTCCACTGGCTGCTCCGAATGTTCTAGTTCCTTAAGCTGGAATAGAATAAACAGAAAATACCATCAGTACAATTGCACTCCTCCTGACACACTTGTGAAATAACCCTTGTACCATTTTAAATGGAAGTATTTTACAAGTCAAGAAAAAAAAAACAGATTCAGGATTGTTTTTAGCCCAAATATCTATCACATGCTATGAGCTGTCTGAAAGAGGAAGTAGGTTGTCTGGTGGCATTTCTCCCAAAACAGAACAATGACCAAACAATGGTTAGAGAAGCAAAGATATATCTACTACTCAAGGTTATCCTAGTCTCAAAACTGACCTCTTGTTCCACCTATGAGAGGACTGTGCCATGCTGTCAGTACTCACCTCCTGCCTGCTTCTGTCTGTGACTGTCACATTTCAACACTTTATAAGAGGAGACAGAACAAGGTCCCTCCCTCCTCCTTAATGTTAAAAACACCCTCTGCCTTTCAACACTAAATGGCAGGTTAACTTAATTGAGAGGTGACATAGCGGGATGATGCAGTATTGAGACTTGCCCTGCCCCTCCCCCCCCCTCTCTGAACACACGGGACACTGTCCAATGACCACAGCCCTAGAGTCATGCTGAAGAGGATGCAGCTGTGGAGCCAACGAATGACAATACTCTTGAAGCTCACCCCACAGAGTGGCCAGTGAGAGGCTACTGTAGGTCAAGCTGAGCTCAATAATAAGCGCACTGTGCCAACTGGAGCAAATTCATTCATGTGGTTACTTTGATGCTCAACATTAGAGTCACCAAGCCTCACCCAGTGACCCAAAACAGCTGAGACATGACAGTGCCATGAAGTTATGGATTATAGGGGATATTTGGACCTACTTTAATGTCACTGAACAGATAGAGTAAGATATGACACCAGCCACATTACATCAGAGAAATCAACTTCTTCTTCAGGAATGTTCCCATGACTATCTACTCAGCTGTGTTATCAAATGTATAATATATACAAAGTCATGTCATCTACTGATGAAACCAACGCGACCCTGAATGCATCACTGTTACACATAGTATAATGTCACGTGTCATTGAGTCATAGACCCGCACAACGTCAAACCGGGAAATTAGTCCAGAAGTTGTTAAATAAAGATAAAGACGGTTTGTGCACTGCCAACAAGCCAGACCCAATGCCTTTGGGCTTTAACAGCATCATTGTTTGCTTGTATGAAAGTACATAGCTGGGTTACAACTGAGACTACTCTCGTTGT
>CM047512.1:2733553-2838553 GCA_026122265.1 Ammodytes dubius | reverse complement strand
AGAGTTTTAGGGCCACAGGAGAGAAAAAAATGTCATTATGTCGCGAAATGTCATGAAAGACAAATACTGCTAAATGCTTTTGGAGTTAGTGGGGCATTTATGTATTTTCAGCATACTACAATTGCCATCCATGTATTGGGACATCCTAAATCTTTTTCTGGCATACTAAATAGTAAGGAAGTATGGGGATTGGAACGCAGGGTGTGACACAAGGTTGATGGATGGAGGGATGTTCTATTGAGTCACACAGCAGGTGAGCCATGAATGAGCCTCACTGGGAGTTAGCGCGTCACCACAGGGAGCGTCACCTGTGCGTGATCACGGCTTTTCCAGACGAACACGTTTTGCTGGATGATGCACATCCAGCTTAAAACCCAAATCTGATCCAGAGTTTCTATTAGAGCTATTACAATGCGAGGTCTTAGAGTTAAGCCATCTGTAATCAACTCCAACACACGCTTCAAGTTTTCAGAAATGTATGCATACTTCTATTTTATGTATGTGTACAATGGGGGAAACTCCGAGGGAAAACTGTAATATGATGCTCTATGTCTATAAAGGGTGTCCCCCAAATATATTAATGTCGAAGTCGCCCTCAAGTGGTTGGAAGAGAGAAGTGACTTCCTCACAGTACACCGGAAAGGAAGTGTACATCTTTTTTTTTTTTTTTTTTTTTACATATGACAGGGTAGAATACTTGTAAAGCTTTACTTTTGAAGCAATATCTCTCCTCTTCAGTAGAAATTGCGACTTGATTTGGAGTTAACTCAACACGCTGCATTACATTTAACTCAGCAAGCTGCGTTACCTTTACTACTGCAGTGCCCGTAGGAAGCAGGTAAACAAAGAAACATATTAGACAGTACATTTGGCTGCTATCAGTGATGGCTAATTTTACACTGTTAAAGGTTATTATCAGTAAGTTACTTTATAGAAGTTGGCTATAGAGTAGGGCAACATTCCTTAGTGTATTGTGTAAAGATAACCACAAACTAATTCTATGTGTTTTGTTAAGTGAAATGAAACAGAAAATGTGTTAATTAATTAAGTGTTGAATCCTAAAGAAGAATCGAGCTGTACAGGTGTTACCTATACAATCTGATATTATGGTACCCTGCAAACTGCCATCCATACTGCACAATGCACTCAAACTTACAATCAGTTGCCTATATAGTAAATGGCTGCACTGTGTAAAAGGAGTCTATGCTGCACGCCATGACAACATTGTCAACCCCATTACCATCGGCGTCGGCAGACCCTTTTCACCGGGGCACGTGCCCCGTTGTGGATCTGCGGTGCCTGGGTATGCCTGGGGCACTGATTTTTGATTTAATTTTTTTTATTTAAGTCTGACTCATCTGGCAATCTACAGAATGCATGCTTGCATTTTTTTCCCCTTAAAATAGGCCTATAGACTACCACTTTCGTTAGAATTTAAGTCCGACATACGGACAGAGTAATTAGAATCCACTTGCGGCCACTCGGAGCATGTTGCAGCCGGAGAGTTGCCTGTAACACAGAGCCAGGAGTTCGTCATATCTTAGGCTATCTTTAAGAAACACGGTACTAGTCCTCCTAGTAAAGACACACTAAAACATTGATTGTACAAAATTTGACACCCTGAAGAAATGTACTATTTGAATTACGTCAATAGAATGCATGGTGCCCCCCTCATTAACAGGTGTTGTGCCGAATTCCCACTCCCCCGCAGGATCCCACTCCCCTCTACGCACTGCCTTTCTAGCGTATTGCTTTGTAGTTTGACGAACCGAGGAGATTCTTAGGCTTTGAGGAAACTGTTAGTAGGCTATTTAATTCATGTTTCATCAAAATATAAGTTATGTTCTGCTATTTTGGCAACACTGTTTTTCATACCTGCCGAAATCCTCCCCCCCTCATATCTTGGGACTATAAGATCTGACATCCCCCCAAATGATTTTAGTGGCTCCTCATGCCCTGTAGAGTGTGCCATAAAAAGCTTTTGACACTAGTTGCATAAATGTAAAAGTTAGAAGGGGAGAAGGATTTTGGCAACACTGTTTTTCATAGAGGGGAGTGGGATCCTGCGGGGGAGTGGGAATTCGGCACAACACCGGGCAGAGAGAAAGCGCAGCGGGCAGGGGCGGTCTCAACGATCTCGGGGCCCGTTTCAAGACCCAGTGTGGGGCCCCCACTTTTTTTTTTTTTTGTAATAAATAATGCTTGTAAATAATTGCCCAAATTTTTTTTAGCTCGGTCTAATAAAATATGTATATGAGATATTTTTTTAGCTCGCGCGCTGCGCGCGCTCGCATTTTTTGTTGGTGCCCTATTGTGCCCCTGTATGGTATTGGGTGAGCTGGCCATTACCATTACTGTTAGGTATTTGAAAGATGAGACAGAGTTTGGATGACTGTCAATTAACGTTACTGTGTCAGTAGCAGTCAGCTGTGTGTGTGTGTGTGTGTGTGTGTGTGTGTGTGTGTGTGTGTGTGTGTGTGTGTGTGTGTGTGTGTGTGTGTGTGTTGTGTGTGTGTGTGTGTGTGTGTGTGTGTGTGTATGTGTGGGAGGGGGGGGGGGGGCGGACTTGTGGACCACTAAAGCGGTGTGTGTGTGTGTGTTGTGGTGTGTCGCTCGTCAGAGGGAGGCGGGGTTTAGTCGGCTCTGTGCGCACATAAGCTACTATTCGCCAGCATGATAACTTCTTCAACTTCAAAATGAAGGATGAAGGATGCACACCTTCGTGCTGTGTTTAAGCAATATCTGGAAGCTCATGCCGATCTGACCAAAACTCAGAGATATGCGAGCCACAGACACACAGACAGACAGACGTTTCTTGCTTTATAGATAGATGGTGTCCACTGTAGAAACTACATTACATTACATTTTATTTAGCTGACGCTTTTATCCAAAGCGACTTCCATTAAATACTTGACATTAAAACTAATGTCCAAACCATCTGCAACAAAACATGTCAAACACAATAATAACAATAAAACAATGAATACTGAGCGGATAAGTAGCCTATGCATTATCACATTACAGACATTGTTAACGCATAAAGGAGATAAGGATGAGATAAGGATGAGTAGTGTGCAGCAGTAGCAGCTGTGCTGAATGGAGGCATGGACCTATTACAAGATAGGCCCAGCGTTCCAATCCCCATACTTCCATACTATTTAGTATGCCAGAAAAAGATTCATGATGTCTCAATACATGCAGGTCAATTGTAGTATGCTGAAAATACATAAATGCCACACTAACTCCAATAGCATTTTGGAGTATTCATCTTTATTCTTGACATTTCTCAACATAATGAAAACAAACCTTCCTTATCTGATTTTTTTCTCTCTCCTGTGGTCCAAAAACTCTTCTGTACTTTAGTAGCCTATGTAGTTTAGTAAAAAGTATGTGATTTGGAACGCAGGGCAATGATAAGATAGGGGTAGCAAGGCCCTATTATAAAACAGGGGGTAGTATGGACCTATTATAAGATAGGGGGATAGGGGGCAGTGTTGTCCAATGAGTGACACGGACGAGGTCAAGATGCGCTTGTTTTATGAACCAGAGAAGCCCATGATAGTCATTTTCTAATGTGGTCCCATTCTTTAACTTTTGTCAACACTTTTGTGTTCCACTACATAGACACATTAAAGTGCTGAACACATGCTTGGCGAAAGGGTTTCAGCTAGTGAGTGGGAATGACACATGTAGGTTGCGATGTAGCATTCTATTCTAATTCTCCAGTATCGAGTTGAGTCAGATTCTAAGCACTGGGGAAGACTACAAAAACTCACTTTAGAACTGGATGACTGATACATGGGCTGTAGGCCTATCTTATTTTATTGGTGTAAACTTGTTTTTTCTAGCAGATCACACACCATTGTGCCGTTTATCGTGCACCATCTTTTCTTTAGCTTCATTAATAAGTTATCTTGAACTTGAACTTTCTCCTGTAGTGTATTCTCATTGAAACACATCCATTCGGGCGCTGAAAATGTTTGTGTAAATAAATCGATAATCTTCTGATTCCTTCCCTGCGCTTCCTCCATATTTGACCACCGCCCCCACGGACTGTCCTTCGCATGTAAACATGTGCACCACATGTTCCCTTACCAGCCCACGTGTCTCCTTACTGTTGCACAAAAACATCACGAGTGGCCGCTGCAACCGTGGCTGCTACTTTGACACAGCACATGGTAGCGTTCGGTAGCAGCTTGCAGACAGAGCGATACACCGCCGGTCCCCCCGCACTCGACGCTTACTTTGGTTCACTGTTTAGCTGCAGAGCTCTTAGTTTGGTGCCATCTTGTTGTAAAGCTTTGTAGAGCGAGTTTAAGGACTTAAACAGAAACTCTTGTCCCACTCTGCAGCAGCTACCCTGAAGCTAGCATGTCGACTGGCAAGACTGAAGTGAAGGGCTGTCCCATCCCCACCAGGACGCTCACCCTCAAGGACTGGTCCCAGCTACCCGACTGTTACAGCCAGACTCCCGGGGGGACGCTCTTCTCCACCACGCCTGGAGGTAGGGGCTGTGGAAGCTTTCCCCTTTGTTGTTGTTTTCAGTACGTTGAGGTAGAATAGTTCCATTTAGTCTTCTATTGTTTTCTCAAATGCTTTCAAACACAACATGGTAAGCTCAAAAAGTAAACTAACTTTACAAAGCGTTATCTCAACGGCTCGTGCACACTTGCAAAATACTCCTAGCTCAACTATAAGCTCTCGCGAGAAGCTGCAAACAATACACACACATGCATTGATCAATTGATCAGACATATTATTAAGTCACCTCATTCTAAAAGCCATCAAATGTAAACAACTGTGAACCAAACTAGTTTGAAGTTGGAGTAGGCTAATGCCCGGGTGCATGTCGTCAGCCCTCATGTTGTCAACAACTTCGCTCCGTGTGTTGATGTGGCAAAGATAACAACAGTATCTTCGTACCAGACACTGAATACATGTTAAAAGTAACAATGCAAGTATTGTGGAGTCTGTACAGCACTTTTTACTCCCGTTTTTGAGTAAAACTATAGCAAAACATAGTGACAAACAGTGATGACAGCAACATGGATAGAATAGAAGTAACTTTTAGTTATTACATTTATTTAGTTGTGGAGTTTAGAAGGAGTACACAGGGAAAGTGAAACAACTGTAGCTTCTAGCAGACATCACAACACATCCTCACATGGCAGTCCCAACCGCCAGGGTCAACACACACAAAATGGATATTGACACACACACACACACACACACACAGAATAAGAACTGCATTGCCCCAAGCACACAGTCACTTAATTGCTGCATCGAAAAACCCTGTGGATGCAGACAAGCAAACAAACCCGTGACTTGTGATTTGAGGAGGGTGTATATGAGGCCAGCTGCCAGGGCTGGACCTTGATTGGCCTGTGCAGTGGTGGAGGCGTCGGAGGGCCGTCCTATCCCCGGCTGCTTTACATGTCAGCAACAGTAAGAGAACATTCTGTACCAGCTAGGAGGCGGCTAAGGAAATGTGTAATGCATTGGGGGTTAGAATAAGCTACAGTTTCTTTTTTTTTCTATTGGAGTGCACTGGTGAACATAGCATAGGAAGTTGCAACACAAGGTTTTTGACCAAGTTTGTTTTTACAACACACTGCTTTGGTCATGCCATGTGTCGCTGGACTGACTGACTGACCCCCCCCCCCCCCCTTTTCTTTATATAACCACTCTTCACTAATAATGCAATGCATGGCTTGTGATATAAGCGTGTGTGCCAACCCCCTTCTCCTCGCCCCATCTCTTTTCTCTCTCCTCCCTCTGCTTTGGTTCCCTTTGTCTGGGACGATCTGTCCAGGGCTCACTCATTACATAACATGTTTTTCTTCAAGTTAGATACTGTACAGGGCCATTCATAGCACACAGACCACACCTTGACTTCAGCTGGTGTCCTGGTAAAACTTATCACCATGCCATTTATGATCCTGTGACTATTTGGAATGGGGCCAACTCCAAATACATCCAGACTTTAGACATGCAGGGTAGATTTGAGATGTGTCAAAGAGTTTGTGTGGAGCTTTGCACTTCATGTAAGTAAATCTATTTAGTCAGTTGTACACGGGGCACAGTCAAATTAGTCTTTTCGCATATCCCCTATCAAGTTTTCCACTCCAGAGGGGGTCCTTCACAGCCTACCGAAACCCGGTGCTATGAAGCCTAGTCCTGAGCACGGGGCAACATTTTGAAAGACCGTAGTATTGATAAGCTCCGACGTTATCAGTACAGCATAACGGTACTTTACGCTTTTGTTCATGACGGATTTTCGCTATTGATCCTCGCACACAAGCATGGCAGACCTCTCTGTCTGTGCAGGGGCACTCACTGTCTGTCGGTCACTCCCTCAAGGCCGATTTCCACCGGCTGCATCTCCGGTCCTTCTCCGCTCCAGCACGGCAGAAACAAAAATAGAAATAAGAGCAGTCAGTGGGTGAGTTTCCACCACGGCCGCTGCGCCGTCTCTCTGCTCCGCTGCTGCTCCAGCTCTCCGGTGAAATACGCACTGCTTCTATTTCTGCCGGATGCCGGAGCTCACCGCATCAATTTAGCACAGAACACATCGAGATAGACAGGAACACAAGCGCCGATAAAACAATAAAACCTCCGGTTAATTTTCAAAATAAGACACTCGGTGTTCACTACAGGTGACATTCTCAAAACAGAGACACATAGGCTACAAGCATGTCCACTGTTCTTTTACTCGTTCGGATGGAACAATAACCTTCCGTGCGTTCGTTGTTGTTTAAATACCATATAGGAGAATCATATTATCAAGAGCGATCGCCCGTCACTTTTATTACCGCGGGAACTCCTCGGTCTCGCGACCCCAGCGGAGCTGGCCGTGCTGGTTTGAAAACGGAGCCGGTGGGTATTGCCGGACGTGAGCGCACGGAGCAAAACCGTTGGACACCGCACCCGCAGCCAGTGGAAATCCGGGGTAACACACTCACTGAGACGGTGATAGATGCAGGACAGCATCCACCTCAAGAAGGCTAATGCTAGCGCTATGTTAAGCTAGCGGGAGCCCACGCTGTTAATTAAATTATACAAACACATGGGAGGGGAGTGTTGTGACCATAGTTGTGACTGGCTATCTTTCTGGGAGCGTACCATGGACCTATTATAAAGTTGAGCGTAGCCTACACGACTCTTTTCATTCTTTACCGACAGTTGGCATTCTTAAATCCGGTTTTGCGATATCAAAATAAGAGTTTGGATTTCAAAATTAAGGTGATTTTTTTTTTTTTAACCGTTTAACCTTTAGTATTAACCGGTTAAAGATCTTCTTAACGGTTAACGGTTAACCAGTTAACCATGGACATCCCTACGGCCCGCATTGAATTATTAATAAAAAAATATAATATAAATATTTTTTTCAATTTGAATTGAACCGCACGGAGGGAATGCGTCCCCGTAACAGTAAAAACAGTACAGGGGTCGAAACACTTAAATATCCCTCCTAATTGTTTATATTCATTCCCCAATTATTAATAATAACACCCCTACAGTGGACCGTACCATCTTAAAGGTGCTGTAAGCGGAATGGTTCTTTTAGCTAACTTCCTGTCAGTTACTGCAGTTAGCAGTCCCCTCGCTCGTCCCTACGTCACCACATTAATGCACTGCGGTCTTCAAGCAGCAAGTTATCTAGCATCATCTCAGATCTATAAGTGTGATAAAACATGATAAAAACTATCAAAATAGACATTGGGAAGGATTTTATTGTAGGCGCATACACATTCACCCATCTGTTGCTCTGGCGTGCACTGGCAGTGAGACCATGGAGTGTATATAGTATGTATGAGTGAGACGGGTGTCGGTTTGTAGCTTTCTCTCTTCTTATTGGATAAAAATTTCGGGATACTCCAATAAGTTTATTTGCCGATTACCTGCAAAGCAGCTGACTGAGATATCGGCTTTATGAAACGCGCACATTATGTAAGTGATTACTGTATGAATAAAGAGCGATTTAACACTTATGTTAACATAAATAAACCGCTTACTTCACCTTTTAAACTTGCCGACGTTCGGCTGGCCTGCTCCTCTCGTTGCAGACGGCTGGTCAGCCTCCTGCAGTGCAGCAGGCAGTGTAGTGGTCCCAATGTAAGTTGTTAGATAGAGAGCTTGTTAAGGCTAATACGATGCACTTCTCACCTTCATGGTGAATTGGATTAGGTCAATGATCATGCTAACATTATCTGGTTTCTAACTCTTTCTATGCTCTTTTGCCTAAAGTTTAGCTAACGTTAGCTAGCTGCTGATAGCCATGGAACTATCTGCCTAGTTGACTGTTTATTTCCAAGTGTCATAATAGTTAACACTGCTGCTGCATCATGAGTAGTGAGTCCTACAAAAAACACTCCAAAAGGTTTTCAATGTGCAGAAAGTTTTGAACAATAAAGTAGAATAAATATTTGAATGTAATACAGAATGCCTCAGTGCCTTACTGATTTAAATTCCATTAGATTTGCGTCAATGGGAGCTAGTTGTCTTTTCCTTAACATGTCCACCATACATAAATACAGAAGACATAAATTACTGCATAAAAATTAACCAGAATGCACAAAATGAAGTGTTTGAACCTCAAATTTTCCAAACCCCCGCTTTTAATGTGTCCCCCACAATGTTGAAATGAAACCTAGCCCTTAATTTATTAATTAAAATGTGTTAATTACACATTATTGGATGCAGACCAGTACATGTAAACTGTAAAGACGCAAAGACGCTGGCCATTGAAATGATTTAATTATTATTTTTTATTTTTTATTCCTTCGGCGGCCCTCGGTCCAATGTTGGGTTCCTAAATTGGCCCTCAGCTATCAACAGTTTGAGAACCCCTGCTCTAGGCCATCCTACCACCCATGTGTTCATGTGTGGTGTGAGAGAAATGAAGCATGTTAGCTCTGCTGTCAATATTACAGCTCTTGAACTGTCAAGGAACAGAACATGTGGTCTTAATCTCAAGGCCTCTTGTTTCAAAAACAGAATATTTTGTTCTTTGATTTCCTAGAAGTCATGGCAGAAGCAGCAGCCTATAGAGCCCTCCCCTCTGCACGTGCACGCACACACGCGCGCTCGCTCGCTCGCTCCTCCTCCCACAATCCCCCTGCTAGAGGACAAGAGGCTAGACTCTTCAGATGTGCAGCTGGCCAAGATGCTCTAGTAATAACATATCATTTCATTGTGTTCATGTTTGAGCTCTGTCTTGTGTAGAGCATTCACTTTCACTTCTATCCAGGAAGTGAGATTGTCCCTGCTTCTAATCCCCATACTTCTATACTATTTAGTATGCCAGAAAAAGATTTAGGATGTCCCAATACATGCACGTCAATTGTAGTATGCTGAAAAAACACAAATGCCCCAATAACTCCAATAGCGTTTTGGACTATTCGTCTTTTATTCTTGACATAATGAAAAAAAAATCTTCCTTATCTGATTTTATTTTTTTTCTCTCCCGTGGCCCTAAAACTCTTCTGTACTTTAGTATGTAGTAAAAAGAAAGAGTATGTGATTTGGAACACGAGTTTGTGTTTCTGCCGGTCAAACACTCTATTTCCCTCTGACCCCCAGGCACCCGCATCATTTACGACAGGAAGTTCCTTTTGGACTGTCGGAACTCCCCCCTGGCCAAGACCCCTCCCTGCTGCCTGCCCCAGATCCCTGGGGTGACGGTGCCCGCCTCACACCCCATGGGCAAACTGCAGGACCTGAAAGAGGAGGCAGAGGAGGAAGACAAGGACATGGCAGGTAAACATGTCTCTACTGTCTCTGTTCTCTCATGAGTGTTGACTAGATGTCGACAATGAAGTCACTTATCAGCTAAACATACCTTGCGTTCCAATCCCCATACTTCCATACTATTTAGTATGCCAGAAAAAGATTTAGTCACAAGAGTATGTGATTTGGGACGCTGGGTCACATTCCCGAGTACATGTGAGCGTCTGCAATTTTAACATTCCACGTCCACAATGTATCTAATCAAAGTATCCCCCACAATGCACCATTTAGTTGTATTATATCTAAGAGAACTACACAGCTATTTGCATTAGCATTGAATCCACTTTGGTCAGTGAGTCTCATGAATTTCCAACCCTTTTGTTTCCACTACGAGTCTTCACTTTACATTGTTATGGGTTATTATGGTGAGTCAGTGATTCTGTAGAACAACTGTTGTTAAAATAACTTGTTTCAAAGTCAGTGAATCAATTCCTGATTATCGCCTCATAATGTGTGCGGGGGATTTTTTTATTTTTTTAAATCCAGTGATGATAATACACAGCCTATTCTCTGTAAACAAGCATGTTGCTAGCTACGGTGGTTCCCTTTTTGTCTAGATACCAGTTACAGAGCATAGGCTGTGTATAAACACCAGATTTTCTTTTTCTTAGCGGGCACACAGTACGGATAGGTAGGGAATCAGGAGGAGATATTCACTGATTTTGACAACAAGTGTTCTCCACCTTAAACATGATAATCCAGCAGATCCGGTGCTGTACTTCTGCAGTACTGCAGTTGTTGTATGTTCTTTTGTTGAGGACTGGGACAGGAGTGGCCAGTCTTTAAGACCATGTGTTACTTTAGGCTTTTTTAGCTAGGGGGTGGCTGATTACCCAATCACTATATACTTCATACTGTTACGGTGAGCCTTCTGTCTTTGAGGCGGATGGAGTCAGCTGTTCATCTGTTGTTGTTGAGGAGTTACAGATGTCAACAGTTATTGCATCTGTCCTCAGAGGTTCTAAAAGGTAGATGACCTCACTTAGAAAATGTGTGACTCTTTATGGCTGAATGACCAAAGGTGTGGTCTCATGGGCAAGTTGAGACAGCTATTTATTATCAAGTGAAGTACATCCAGCTATCAATCTGACCGCCTCCATTCCTCCTGTCAAATAAAGAACATGGGGGGGGGGGGCATTCAGAGTCCTTGGTTGGTAAACACAGTGTCATGGGCTCCACCCTTTCAGTAGAGTGCTGTTGTTTGTTTCTCTCCAGTACTGAATGTATTGATAAGGCCTGTACTCTGTCATGTTCGTTAAGGTGTGGTTGTGTGTTGACACACAGCCCCTTCCAGCTGATTGTCAAATATTAACCGTCTCTTAACTGTTTTCCTCTCTCTGCCTTCTCCAACAGATGACAACCAGTTTGAGATGGACATCTGAGCTCCTGTATTACCTCCTGTGGAGATTTATAAGTTCAAACACCTCCATGGTCTTTATTGACTGGAATGCATTACATATAAAGCTTCTTTTCACCTTTTTTTAAAATGAAAAGCTTTTGTGAGGAACCAAAAAGAATTGAAGGTTATTAAAGCTGTAGGGTGTTTTGGACCCTGAAGAAGTGTGTTATGTAAAGCGATGGTATTGAGTGGGTTGATTTGTTGCTCAGAGCTGCAACGGGATTGAACAAATCCATTTTGATTTCACTTTCTTTCTTTTTTTATCTTTTGTAAATAAGAAAATTGTACTATGTAGCCTATTTTTTAAGTTGGGGAATATAAGAAGATTACATTACGACATGTAGAGTTTTTCACTCAGGAATCAGTTTTGCTTTTTTGGTATTCCCCCCGCCCCACCCCAAAAAAGGGATGGCTAGCTTTCTTTGTGATGGGTGAAACAAGTGTCTCCTAGTATCGGAGATAAGGGCCTACTGAAAATCAGCTCCTACTGTTTTGTATGGAGGGAGATGAAATGTGAATAATTTCAAATAAAGGCTTTTCCAACTGTCTGCAGTCAATTGTGTTTGATTTAGTATACCACGTTCTATTTAAATGATGTATTGCTTTGGTGTTCCACAGCTGCATGTGGATAAGAAGCTCAACCATGTACCTTTTAACATTTCATTTTTATTCCATTCCGATACCTGGATTTGGATCTGTTTCAGTTTTTTTCATTTCCCCCCCAGTATTATTATAATTTTTTCCATAAACGATTTACACTACCGTTCAAAAGTTTGGGGTCCCCAGTATAATTTTATTTTTCCATAAACGATTTATATTGAATTTTCTTTTTTATGCAAACAAACATTTACAACAACCCCCACCCCAAACAATCCTTGGACAGATGGAAAATTACATTAAAAGCAAAGAAAAAAAAAAAGCAGTAAAAAAAAAAATACATGAGTATTTCACCTTAATATAAGACAATATAAGAAAAAAAAAGTAATAGAAATCTAATCATTGTGAAGCAACTTAAGTTTGTTAAAGTGAGAAATGAAGGGGCGCCACCTTCGATCGAATTTGTACAGAGAGCCTCTTCGGGAATATTTAATTTTTTCTACCTAACAAAGAACATAACATCATTCAACCATGAAGATGAGAGGGGAGGCTTTGGAGATTTCCACTCAAAAAGTATTCTTCTCCGAGCTAGAAGAGAGGCGAAAGCAATAACATCTGCCTTGCGCACTCGAATAAGTAGAAGGCACCAAGGGGACCCCAAAAATGGCTATATAAGGACATGGTTGAAGATTTAGCTGCAGGACGTCAGATAATATTTTGAAGACAGAACACCAAAAATTGTTCAGTCTTGGCAGAGAAAAAACATATGACTGTGGTCAGCCGGGGCAAAGCCACACCGGTTGCAACTATCGTCTACGACGGATTTCGGAAGATGTACACAAAGCTTCGTTGCTTCATTCATCATCTACCTCAACATCTACTTTTGACCACCGTCCTGGCCACTTGGGACCCTTAACAAACTGACTTATTTTACTGTCTAATACCATAACCGGTGGAAACTGTGTGTTGTTATTATTCACCGTTAGGTGAACGCCGGCAGTAAAACAAAAAGAAGAAGAAACGCTGGGTGATCGCCGCCAGTAAAAAAAAACGAAGAAGAAATTTTGTATTTCCGGTGGAGCTCCTTTCTCCATGGGTCTGCAAATAGGTACTCTTGAAGCTTTGACATTCCATGACAGAAACCTAATAGAGTTTACTGAGTTATTAGACATCATTAGGGTACGTGTGTAGACAGTGTCCTACAAGATAATACAGTGATATGAATAGACCAAACATAGAAAGATGATAAAAACACACATTGCATGCAGATGTAAACAAGATAGAATAACACCAAGGATAACCCACCCCCACCCCCCAAACCCTATATCTTCATCCCCAAACGACGAAGACTGCAGGTTGAATGTAGCTTTAAACTTCCGTAGCATCTTGACAGAAAAAGAAAACACTAACTTCCTGACCTGTGCTAGTTCCCACATAGTCTTGTACAATTCACCCCATAACAGCCAGTAACACTAGAACAATCCAGCAAACTGTCAAAATGACAACGCACTAAACAAAAATACCATGCTCACCCAGCAGATTCAAAATACAAACAAAAATAAAGGCGTGAGTTAGACAAGCTGTCCAAATGGCAAAAAAAAAACAGACACGCTTATCCAGCCGTTTTGAAATAGAGATTCTACAAATAAACCAATCTGACTCTTACTGCCTCACATAGAAGCTGAGCTCACCTGAAGTCTATTTGTAGTGCTTAGAATGATTGATATTCAATGTTTTTTTTTGTGTGTGATTTTCCCATTTTAGTTGTGTTTTGTACTTTAAATAGATGTGTGTTCCCAATGATTGCAGGAGATTTCATTTTTTAACAATGTGTCTTATGTAAAAAAATAACTGTGTAGTGTTTTGCAAGAAGTGTGTTGGAGAATTACAAACAAAGCATATAGCATTGTGTTTTTTTCTTCTGGTGCTTGTGTTTAGGGCATGGTCACCAACGTTAGAGGTTGTGATGCTTTGGTGATAGCATTCACTTTTATTGTTTAAGCATTCGGCAAAATGCGTATTCGTATGCCACACCAACGCTCACATAAACAGTAGGCTTGTGCCTTGATACTCAACATGATGAGCACAAATAGCTCTGTTTGGCAACTCTGCTGACAGAACCCTTGTGTATTTGTAATGTTCTCCCTTCCCTGTTCTTCATCCATCACTTTTTGCTTATCCTCCTCAAAATGACCATGCTGCAGCAGCTTTAAATACTGTGTACTGTATGTACACATAATTCACTTTCCTTTATTTAACCTTGAAAGATCAATTGAGGGGTGACCCTCTTTTACAATGACGTCGAGTTACAATACAGTTGGTATTATGTGTAGGTTACTAGAGGCTATAGTGCACCACACAGCAATATTGGATTGAAGTTTTTTTTTAATTACAAAAATGCATCAAATGTCAATTAATTCCTACGCCATTTGTCTAAAATGTTTTGTTCTATTTTTATACATAAGATTTCAATAGCATTACAGAATTTCAGTAGCCTGGTCCTACCATCGTACTTCATTTCATTTGTACAGAAGGTCTGGAATCGCTCAATTAACAAACGTTAACTCACTTGAAGGCGAGTGTCTGTTGAAGTTTAAAACTATTGGATCTACCCAGTGCCACTCTGGATCTGCCGACCAATCGCATAACGTTTGGTTGTGACATATGTCATGCGCCGGCTTCTGAGCCACTCCCTCTGTTCGCTGATTGGACCGGTAAAAATCTCCCGGAGAAAACCCGCGAATATACCGCAGACCCAGACTGACTACTGAAGGGAAATGAAAATTGGTAGGTAGGTGGGCGGTGCCAGGTTAGAATTTCAGAGACTAAAACAGCAAATTAACAACACCGTCATATCGTTTCCAAAGTGAATTTTGAAATAACTTAACTGTGTAGACAAACATAGTAAATATCTCCACTATCAAAAGACCCAATCAAACAAGTTCAAACCAGCCAGGGCTGCTGTTAACATGTGAACAGAACACATCCATTTGGTCTGTATGTTAAAGCAGTGGTATCTTTGTGTTCACTAGTGGAGTCAACTCTCTCTCAGGCAGACAGAGTTTGTTCATCTGTGTTGAATTGATGAAGCAGTGAAGTTGCTTTGTCTCAGGTAACATGTTTATAATGGCATCAAGGCCAAATTTAAGCAAAATATGCGATCTCAAAAACATGTAGAGCTGGTCCTGCTAAAGGCCCAGACCCATGGACACCATCCACTCACACTATCAGCAGGGTCAGGGCCAGGTTCCAAACAGTGTAGTGTTGTGTAGATAGAGGAGGCTGACTATAGGAGCAGACTGACTATAGGGGGCCTGCTCTGCAGGAATGAGGGCAGCTGCCATCCAAAGGCCAGACATACTGAAACCAATCTGCCATGCGGGGGTGGAGCTGTGACACCTGCTGCTACTGGACCAGCCACTTATCTGTATGTAATTGTGGATTTACTTGTATCTACAAGTTCCATTGAGGCAGATATGAGAAATATTTGTAAATTAGTGATGTGGGTCAGTATGATCCTATTTTCCGGTTCTATGGCTCTGCACATGTGACTGGCTAGCGAACAAGCTAACAACTGACTTTTTGGCCAGGAGCTCCGATTTAATGACTTGTGTTTTAATATTAAGATTCAGAGCAGGTTTAACCACGTGTTCAATGATTTGGTCCCTATAGTCATTCTTGGAAAAGCTTTCAATGTAAACCTGCTGGGTACCACAATGTTATCATGCCCTACAGCCGATCTAAAGCAGGGCAAAATAATTAAAACTATCGACCATAAATCTGGGGAATACTTAGACAGATTACAGTTTGTGTGTGCACTTGTTTTTTTGGTTTGTTTTTTTAAACGTGCCGCTTGACCCGGATGTACCGTTTGAACAAGTGTATGTGTGTGTGTGTGTGTGTGTGTGTCTGTGTGTACACGATTGCGTGAGGTGCATGTGAGTACAAGGCCAGGTGCCAGATTAGCCTGAAAAACGTCACATGCTCCTGTCATGTAGTTTTGGGGGCTTTCTGACTGAAAATGAAAATCCCTGCTGTCTTGGTGCATACACACACCTATACACGTTTTTGGTGTGAGGAGCACATTCACTCATATACAGTATATTCTGGGATGGGCACCAATGTACAAACACAGCTTTGACGTCTAGAAAAAGACATCTATGATACAGGTGTAGTATCACTATGCATGCAAAACCATCCCCCCTTGTCTGTTTGCACAGTAACGTTACTGCCACTTTGTATTTGTCATATACAGCATATCGCTTTAGAAATACACAATATGATCACTGGCCACATATATTGTTTTAATGAAAATATTTAAGCTTTGGCCAAAGTCGGAATTGTCTCTCAATGCAATGACACCTGCACATCATATCCAACAGACAGTCATTTGTGTGTGTGTGTGTCTTTATTGATAATGGTTAAAGGTGTGTAAAAACCTCTCCGGGAACCATCACCTTACCGTGGTGGAGAGGTTTGTGTGCCTCTGTGAACCTGAGAGCTGTGTTGTCCGGAGCCTAGTGCTCCTGGTAGGGTCTCCCAAGGCAAAGTGGTCTCAGGTGAGGGGCCCGACTAAGAATGGTTCACAAAGACCTCATGGAAGAGCAAGCTAGAGGAAGTGTGACCCGCCCGGAGGAAGCCCCACGGGCCCCCGTCTGGAGCCAGGCCCAGAAAGGGGGCCCGGCTGCGAGCGTCTGGTGGCCGGGTCTGCCACGGGGCCCGGCCGGGCACAGCCCGAAGAAGCTACGTGGCACCAACTCCCTCTACAACTGATGGGCCCACCACTCGTCAGAGGAACCGCTGGGGTCGGGTGCACTGCCTAAGGGTGGCAGTGAAGGGCGGGGACCACGATGGACCAGACCCGGGCGGCAGAGGCTGGCTTTGGGGACGTGGAACGTCACCTCGCTGTGGGGGAAGGAGCTGGAACTGGTGCGGGAGGTGGAGCGCTACCAATTAGATCTGGTGGGGCTTACCTCCACGCACAGTCTTGGCTCTGGAACCGTACTTCTGGACAGGGGTTGGACTCTATTCTTCTCTGGAGTTGCCCAAGGTGTGAGGCGCCGGGCCGGTGTGGGGATACTCACGAGCCCCCGGCTGGGCGCTACTACGTTGGAGTTTACCCCGGTGGACGAGAGGGTCGCCTCCCTACGCCTCCGGGTTGTGGGGGGGAAGACTCTGACTGTTGTCTGTGCGTATGCACCGGACAGCAGTTCGGAGTATTCGGCCTTCTTGGAGACCCTGAACGGAGTCCTGCATGGGATTCATAGCTCTGCTGGGAGACTTTAACGCGCATGTGGGCAATGATGGAGACACCTGGAGAGGCGTGATTGGGAGGAACGGCCTCCCCGATCTCAACCCGAGTGGTCGTTTGTTGTTAGACTTCTGTGCTGGTCATGGTTTGTCTATAACGAACACCATGTTCGAACATAAGGATGCTCATAAGTGTACATGGTACCAGAGCACCCTAGGCCGAAGGTCGATGATCGATTTCGTGATCGTATCATCTGATCTGAGGCCGCAAGTTTTGGACACTCGGGTGAAGAGAGGGGCGGAGCTGTCAACTGATCACCATCTGGTTGTGAGTTGGGTCAAAGGATGGGGGAAGACTCTGGACAGACCTGGTAAGCCCAAACGGGTAGTGCGGGTGAACTGGGAACGTCTGGCGGAGGCCCCTGTTCAAGAGATCTTTAATTTGCACCTCCGGCAGAGCTTTTCTAGCATCCCTGTGGAGGTTGGGGGCATTGAACCCGAGTGGTCGATGTTCAAAACTTCCATTGCTGAAGCCGCGGCAGGCAGCTGTGGTCTCAAGGTCTTAGGTGCCTCAAGGGACGGTAACCCTCGAACGCCGTGGTGGACCTCGGTGGTCAGGGAAGCCGTCCGACTGAAGAAGGAGTGCTTCCGGGATATGTTATCTAGGGGGACTCCTGAGGCAGTTGCAAGGTACCGACAGGCCGAAGGGCTGCAGCCTCTGTGTCATGACCCCGCTTGGGCCCCTTGGCCTTGTGTGTGTTTTCTCTTTCACCCTTGTCCTTGTGCTGAGCTAATTGCAGGGGTGGAGCCAGGTGTGCTGGAGTCAATTACCTACATTCACAGCTGCCTTCAATCATCATCTACTGCTCTACATATACCCGGGCCTACCTTCCAGATACTGCCAGATTGTAGCTTCTGTTTTCACACAGTTAGTCCTTTTCTCTTGCTCACCTGTTTACAGCTCCGCTTTTTTGCACCTTTTCCTGGCTAATCCCTGTTTCCTCTGCCACAGTTCTCCGGCCTGACTCCAGCCACCAGCTCCAGCCCTCGCTCACCAGCACTACTCCCCGGACCCCTCCTGCCTGCCTGCTCTAGCCTGCTTCCACTCAGCCCCCTGGACTTGCCCCGTTGCTCTCTCCCTGGACCCCCATGCCAGCCAGTTTCCCTCCCCGGATCACGGCCCTAACACCCTGCTGGGTTCTCCTGAAATAAATCTTCTTTTACTTATACTGTCTCCGCGCCTGTGTCCTCCAGACCAACCCTTCCACTCTGCCGTGACAGAGGCAAAGCAGCGGGTGTGGGAGAAGTTCGGAGAAACCATGGAGAAGGACTTTCGGTCGGCACCAAAGTGTTTCTGGAAGACCGTCCAGCACCTCAGGAGGGGGAAGCGGGGAACCATCCAAGCTGTGTACAGTAAGGATGGGATGCTGTTGACCTCAACTGAGGAGGTGGTCGGTCGGTGGAAGGAGCACTTTGAGGAACTCCTGAATTCGACTGACACGCCCTCTATGTTGGAGGCAGAGCTGGAGGCTGATGGGGGATCATCGTCAATTTCCCTGGTGGAAGTCACTGAGTAGTCAAACAACTCCACAGTGGCAAAGCCCCGGGGGTTGATGAGATCCGTCCAGAAATGCTGAAAGCAATGGGTGTGGAGGGGCTGTCTTGTATGGCACGCCTCTTCAACATTGCGTGGAAGTCGGGTACAGTGCCGAAGGAGTGGCAGACCGGGGTGGTGGTTCCTATTTTCAAAAAGGGGGACCAGGGAGTGTGTGCCAACTACCGGGGTATCACACTTCTCAGCCTCCCCGGCAAAGTCTACTCCAAGGTGCTGGAAAGGAGGGTTCGGCCGATAGTCGAACCTCAGATTGAAGAGGAACAATGCGTATTCGTCCTGGCCGTGGAACAACGGACCAGCTCTTCACTCTCGCAAGGATCCTAGAGGGAGCTTGGGAGTTTGCTCATCTACATGTGTTTTGTAGATCTGGAGAAGGCTTATGACCGGGTTCCCCGGGAGATACTGTGGGGGGTGCTGCGGGAGTATGGAGTGAGGGGGTCCCTTCTCAGGGACATCCAATCTCTGTACGCTCAAAGCGAGAGCTGTGTACGGGTTCTCGGTAGTAAGTCGGACCCGTTTCCGGTGGGGGTTGGCCTCCGCCAGGGCTGCGCTTTATCACCAATCCTGTTTGTGATATTCATGGACAGGATATCAAGGCGTAGTCGTGGTGGGGAGGGGTTGCAGTTTGGTGGGCTGAGGATCTCATCTCTGCTGTTTGCGGATGATGTGGTTCTGATGGCATCATCGGCCTGTGACCTTCAGCTCTCATTGGATCGGTTCGCAGCCGAGTGTGAAACGGTTGGGATGAGGATCAGCACCTCTAAATCTGAGGCCATGGTGCTCAGCAGGAAACCGATGGATTGTCTACTACAGGTAGGGAATGAGTCCTTACCACAAGTGAAGGAGTTTAAGTACCTCGGGGTCTTGTTTGCGAGTGAGGGAACAATGGAGCGTGAGATTGGCCGGAGAATCGGAGCAGCAGGGGCGGTTTTGCATACGCTTTACCGCACTGTTGTGACGAAAAGAGAGCTGAGTCGTAAGGCAAAGCTTTCGATCTACCGGTTGATCTCTGTTCCTACCCTCACCTATGGTCATGAAGGCTGGGTAATGACCGAAAGAACGAGATCGCGAGTACAAGCGGCCAAAATGGGCTTTCTCAGGAGGGTGGCTGGTGTCTCCCTTAGAGATAGGTTGAGAAGCTCAGCCATTCGTGAGGAACTCGGGGCAGAGCCGCTACTCCTTTGCGTTGAAAGGAGCCAGTTGAGGTGGTTCGAGCATCTGGTAAGGATGCCCCAGGCGCCTCCCTAGGGAGGTGTTCCAGGAGCGTCCAGCTGGAAGGAGGCCTCGGGGAAGACCCAGGACTAGGTGGAGAGATTATATCTCCACACTGGCCTGGGAACGCCTCGGGATCCCCCAGTCAGAGCTGGTTGATGTGGCCCGGGAAAGGGAAGTTTGGGGTTCCCTGCTCAAGCTGCTGCCCCCGCGACCCGATTTCGGATAAGCGGTTGAAGATGAAGATGATGATGATGATGATGATGATGATGATAAAGGTGCACTTTGCAGTTTCAAAGGGATTTGTTTACATTCACAGAGCCTGCAGTTAGTTTACCAAACATATTTTCTCTCATTTTTAGTATTGTATGATTGAGGAACCTGGAACCAAACATTAGACTAGAATGTGAGCCCTGCAGTAGATAACAATGATAAAACAGTAAGTAGCTTCCTAACTCCAAACTGTGTTCCAGGGATTCAATTTTCCTGTGAGGAAAGTTTGTTTATTCAGCTACGAGAATATACCTTAGAAAAAGTTCACATATCTGACACACCCAAAGTTACACAGTGCACCTTTAACATAGTACATTACGTCAAAAGATGTTTGGAGCCGTGTTAAACCGCCATAGGTGGCCCTTCCTGCTACAGTTATGACAAGGCATGTGACATTGACACACTAACTTGTCTAGTTACTTTAAGGCACACGGTATCAGTCACTAAAAGTGTCTGCAAACATACATTTTACAAGGCTTATTTTATTCCCTGTAAATATGATGGAGTCTATATTAACCTCATAATTGTTGCATTTTGAGCATGACAACATATTATTTTGCATATATTCAGAAGTTAAACTTGTCATTAATTCAAATTCAAGTATGAATTGATAGGCCAGTAAACACATTAGATTACATTGAATCCATATAGTGACCATACATGAATGAGACACAAGTGTATACTTGCAGAACAAGTCAATGGTTGGACTTCCATACATCCATACTATTTTGTTTTTGAATACATCAGCCTTGTAAACAACTCCGCCTGCTTTCCCCTTTGACTTTCAGAGAACTCAGGTAAACTTGCTCTATTGCCCTTTTCCATACACAAAATATCCCCCCCCCCCTTTAATGTCCCTCCCCCCTCCCACAGCCCCTGCTCCCCTTTCCCTGTGGGCTGGGTAGAGAGGCTCTATTTCTGTCAACTGTGAGTACAGGGACAGGCTGAATCGCCCGGGTGACCATGTAAACAGACACTCAAACACACAGGCCTGCTTGGTCACGTGTAGAGCGAGGCAGGAAAGTTAGTTACAGGGGTTCTTGTTTGTCTCATGCATAGACACACACACACACACACACACACATTCACAAACTTAAATTTGCATTGCATTGCTGCATTGCATTGCGTTTACATTGCAGGGATTCAGCGGACAGACTGACTTTAGTTGGGATCAGCAGTAAATCTTTGGCACTATAGCCGTCAACATGGCTGGGTGTGTGTATGTCAAAGATCAGGACCTTGTTGCTCAGGGGTCACCATTGGACTACACAGCTGTCTGTTGATCGAAGCTTACATGTTGTATTCTCATTGTGCCAGCCTCATCACTCATCACATGCTGCCACACAACCTATCACCTTACAGAATAGGTTTGATTTCCTGGTAAGTTTGACTGTCAGTGGAGCAGCTGCCATGCTGGCTGAGCACTGTGCTACTGTACTCATGTGATGTCATGTCTGATTGAGGAACTGTAATGATGTTTCACAACCCTACCACCCCTTGTACAAGTGCATGGGTGTGTTTTGACAAATACAGTTACTTGGTATTTTACATATCAATAACTAAACTGTCCTGAACATGATTCAACATGACAATGCTTGACTCATACTCTGTGGCATTGATTCTTTAATAAGAAAAACAAATACATTATAGATGTCATAGAACCACTTTCCTTTATGTGCTGTATTCTTGCACTCACAGTAATACTTAGTATGCACATGCTTGGAAGTGTGTGCCCTGCCCACCTGAAAAGTGCACACTGACACTGATTTAAAGCACGACATGTGCAGAGCTGCCCAACAGCCATAACTCTTTCCTGTCATAACACAAACAGAGCAGACACGCTCCCACATACGGTATATTATCTATTATGTTAACATTCATATTCCAGGCACACAGACCTACTAGCTTCGAAAAGTCTCAAGTAATTCATTCAAGCAACCAATCTTTCCCCACAGGAATTTTCCCAAATACAATGAAAACTGCTAAAGTAATTCCAGTCTTCAAAAGTTGAGACAGGCATCAATTCACAAACTATAGACCAATGTCTCTGCTCTCACAATTCTCCAAAATAATTGAAAAATTGTTTGTTGAAAGATTAGATAATTTTATAGAGAAGCACCATCTATTGAGCGACCACCAGTATGGTTTCAGATGCAATATGTCCACCTCAATGGCAGTGATGGAGCTGGTGGAAGGGATATCTACTGCAATAGACAACAGGGAATACACAATTGGGGTTTGTATCGACCTAAAGAAGGCTTTCGACACAATTGACCATGGTTTACTCTTGAAGAAAATGGAAAGATATGGTGTAAGAGGTATTGCTCACAACTGGCTTAAAAGTTACCTTGACGATAGAGACCAGTACATATGTATAATGTCGACTCTGACTTGCAAAAAGTAATGCATGGGGTCCCACAAGGCTCTGTGCTGGGTCCTAAACTATTTATTATGTACATTAATGATTTATGTGACGTCTCAAAATTACCAAAGTGTGTTTTGTTTGCTGATGACACCAGTTTGTACTGCTCTGGAAAAGATCTTGATCAGCTCCTGGAGGCAGTGGAAAACGAATTAACAATTCTAAAGAAGTGGTTTGACATTAATAAGCTGTCTTTGAACCTAAAAAAAAACAAAATATATTATCTTTGGCAATAAGAAAATTAACGAACAGGCTAATCTTAAGATTAATGATGTTGAAATTGAGCGTGTAAATGAAAATACATTTTTGGGAACCATAATCGATAATAAACTTAACTGGAAACCACATATAAATAATATAAAATCAAAAATATCAAAAACCATTGCAATATTGTATAAAATGAAAAATATTTTAAATCAGAACTCACTATATATATTGTATTGCTCCCTCATTCTTCCTTACTTTACTTACTGTGTTGAGGTATGGGGTAACGCATATAGAACAAACATCAACCAAATTTTTTTACTGCAGAAAAAAGCCATAAGAATTGTAAATCATGCTAACTATTATGCATCAACAAATCCTCTTTTCATTAAACTCCACGCCTTGAAATTAGAAGATCTAGGTTTCCTCAGAACGGCAGTTTTTATGTACAAGGCACATCACAGAACACTTCCGCACTGCATCCAGGAGCTGTTTGGGGCTAGAGAGGTTCATTACAAATTAAGAGGTTCACATATGTTTAAAAGTACAAGGGCAAGAACAAACACCAAAAGCAGGTGCATTTCCGTTAAAGGTATCAACCTATGGAACCAATTAGACTACGAACTAAAAACGTGCAGCTCTATTAAAAAATTCAAAAAAATGATAATAGAAAAATATAAAACTTCATTATGACATCAATACTAGGAGCATTACCAATATTGCTCTTGTAAATCTGACAGCTGTGTACATGTTTTTTTTTATGTATGGAGGAAATTTACATATATTTATATTTTAAATGTATCCCTTTGTTTTGTTTTTTTGTTCTCCGACTTGAATTTCAGGAAACACATTAAATCAATTAATAAATCAGCCTACTACCACCTAAAAAACATATCAAGAATTAAAGGGCTTATGTCACAGCAAGATTTAGAAAAACTTGTCCATGCATTTATCTTTAGTAGACTTGACTACTGTAATAGTGTATTTGCAGGCCTTCCAAAAAAATCTATCAGGCAGCTTCAGCTAATTCAGAACGCTGCTGCTCGAGTCCTCACTAGGACCAAAAAAGTGGATCACATTACCCCAGTTCTGAGGCCTTTACACTGGCTTCCAGTCACTCAAAGAATTGATTTCAAAATACTGATGTTGGTTTATAAAGCACTAAATGGTTTAGGGCCAAAATACATTACTGATCTGCTGATACGTTATGAACCGTCCAGAGCCCTTAGGTCGTCTGGGACAGGTCTACTTACAGTCCCTAGAGTTAGGACTAGACAAGGAGAAGCAGCTTTTAGTTTTTATGCACCAAGAATCTGGAACAAACTCCCAGAGAACTTGAGGTCTGCTGCAACTCTCAGTTCTTTTAAATCGAGTCTGAAGACTCTTTTGTTTCCATTTTAACCTGCAATTTTTATTTTATTTGCTTCTTTTATTCGCTTTTAAATGTTTTATAATGTGTTTTATGTATTCTAATCTTGCCCCTGTAAAGCACTTTGAGTGGCCTTGTGTCTGAATTGTGCTATATAAATAAACTTGCCTTGCCTTGCCTTGTTTATTGTTATTTGTTGTTGTTTTTATTTTCTTATTATTTTTTTATCAATAACTCTAAATATAATAATAGTAACCAACTATAATCAAACTAACTGTGTAAATCAATACAAGGAAATGTATTGCACTTACACATAGAGGGAGTCCCCAGTAGAGTGTTGATATGTATGTATGTGTATACATATGCTAACACTGTACACTATGAAATATGGAATAGAATGTATAGAAAGTATATAGTAATGTATAACTACAACCAAACTATAACTGTGTAAATCTATATTGTGTTGCATTGTTTTACATTTTCAGGTTAGCTTTGTTTTTGCTTTTTTTTAAATATTGTATTGTATTATATTGTATTATGTTATGGTATATTGCATTGTTTTGTATTATATTATAGTATATTATATTTCATGGTATTGTATTATATTATATTATGTTGAATTATATTTTATTATTTATTATATTATATTATATGTATGTTATATTTATATTATATTTATGTTATATTACATTGTATCATATTATATTATGTTATATTATGTTATGTTGTTATATTTTGTTTCTGTAATACATTATATATTTAAAATATAACAATATGTAAAGAGGGTAGGCATAAGAAGCCTCGGCTTCGTCCTATACCCTTTTTCGGTCATTGTTACTTTTAAAAGTAAATGATTGATCTTGTTTTTTTTTATTGTGTCTTTGTGCTCATGGACCGAAAAAAAAAATTCTACTACTACTACTATTAGTTTAGAGAAGTTAAGACCTCTTTTTTATATTTGTTTTTTTCGAGTAAAACATGTTATGCTGGCTGTCAGTATTCAAAAGTTTTTTTTTGTTTGTTGTTTTTCGAAAATGTATTAAAATGCATATACTGTAGTGCTATATATATATATATATATATATATATATATATATATATATATATATATATATATATATATATATATATATATATATATATATATATATATATATATATATATATATATATAAAATATATATATATATATAATATATATATATATATATATATATATATATATATATATATATATATTGGAGGGCCTTCTCTGAGTGGCACGTGACGCTTAATTCACATTTCAGAAGACATAATAAGAAAACCAAAACATATAGACTTCAGAGAAGATAGGATTGGGAGTTGTGTGACATCTGCTGGTAGAAAGCCAGTAATGCTCCGAACCCAAACGGTTAGTCTCCAAAATGTTTTTTGGTTCAATAAAATAGTTAGGCTTTACATATAGGCTATATGAGGATGTGCTCTCAATAGCAAGAAATGATGATTGCATTTCAGTTGACAGAAAAACAACAAGAGAAAATATATATTTTGCCTACATATTACAGTTTTTCACAATTGTTTAAACAGATTAATTTGAACATCAGACACAATGTGCACAACCTGAAACTCATGTACCAACTGCCAAACTAATTCTGCTGAACTCCAAGCACATTTCCTGCCTTAGACTCAGATTCCCATCCAACACTACACACAATTCTCTATATCTTGCACACTCATCCTGAATTCTCTCTCTTGGTATTCACACAGAGCACACTGCCAATCACAAACTAAACAGGCTTTTGTGCAGTTAGCTATAGAAGGGTCAGAGATGAGCTCCTGTTTGCTGTGATTTACAGTAGACTGCACATTTTAGTACAAATACAGTTTTTGCCGAATACTGTAAACACTAAAAGTGACTGCTATGACCACAGCATCACAACCTCTAACTTGTATAACCATTTCCTAAACCAAAGCACCAACCCTACAAACACGATATATGCTTTGCACTGTGTTTGAAATTCTACAACACACTTCTTGAAAAAAAATAATAAACCTAATTGAATACCAATCAGTCTAAACCTTAGCACTACAAATAGACCTCAGGTGAGCTCAGCTCCTTTCTGAGACAGTAAGAGTCAGGGAAGAGGAGGAGAGAGAGCGACAGGAGGACGAGGACAAAGAAGGCAACAGACAGAGACGCATACAACAGTGACACTAGTGGACCATGTTATAGATCATGGCCTATGAGGGAGCCTGGACAGAGAGTCCAGCCCAACCTGAGTCGCTAAGTGAGTCAATAAGTAGGAGATTTAGACTGGATATCAGGTGATCATTTATCTGCTTATCAGAGGATGACATTGAGTGTGATGTTGATGAGGCGATGTGGTCAGACGCAAACAGGAGGCGGTATCCATAAAAGGATTCATAATCCAACCACCCCATTCCTTACCGACTCTAACCCTTTTTTTAATTACATTTTTTACCATTGTTCCCTAATTTTACTGTTATTGTTTCTGAGTTTATAGAGAAACACTGGATTGCTTGAACTGTTATCCTACGCTACCTATATGTTGTGCTTTTTTGTATTTTTTGGGGCAAAAACCTGGAATGGCAAAAAAAACTATTCTGCAACATGTGTGTAAGCATTCAACAACAACTGTAAAGTATTTGTTGTTACTGTAGGTGAAAGTGTATGAAGATGCAAAAGGTAAAATTCTACTGATAAAGCATTCAGTGTGGTGTATTCATGGGTGCTTAGAAATGTCTAGTCATATGATGTAGGCTATGTGTTTGTCATTTGAAAAGAAAACACCATTTAGTGAAGAGTTAACACTGTTTTGAGGGTAAAGTGTGCTTTTGCAAGAGAAGTGAAGGATTCTGCATTTTGTGTGTGAGTTTTGAGATTTGTGTTTAAGGTTTTGAGAAAGTGAAGTAGTCCATCAGGAAATATGTTTAAGCAATAGTGAAAAACTGTAACACATGGGGGAAAAAAAAAATCCACACTCAGACTGTGGATTGTCTGACATCTGCTGGGAGAAAACCAGTAATGCACCTAACCATATGTCTGCTGCTTATACTATCTATGGTCTGCTGTTGAATATGATGTACAAGAAAAGATGACATTGGCATAATACATATTTGCTAATATTCATAGGCCTATAGTAAATTTTTTTAAAGGTATTATATTATATTTGAAGTATTGTTTTTCATAAAGTGTAATCTGTCAACTTTCCATCAGTTTATTCCAATAATAAAATCTAATTCCAAGGTCGAAAAACAACTGGGTCACTGATGATGAATGCTTACCGTTATCAGACTGATTGTCCTCCAGTATTCTCTCATATGTCGGCAGTGGCCCGGTGATGTGGACCAGTTTAATCTTTGAACTGGTCAGATGATCAGATGCCACTGGTCCCCCCCCCCCTGACGTTCCCCTGACTCATCGTCTTGATTTGTGATTGGACGTCGTCACAGCAGCCAATCGCGACCTCTGTGCTGGCCACGAGCCGTGCCCCTTCAAGTGACGTCACGTCCCCCGCATACGCGATACGCACTAGTTTTTTTTTTCAAAGACAAGAGATAGGGGGCTCGCTCATTGCGGTAAAATAATAATATTACTGATAAACTAGCGGCAGACGGAAATACTTTTCATACACTGCGGCCCTTTACTGCTGCACGGGACACTATTTATTCTTAGGTAAGTGATCCTCACATGTCCCTTTTTCCTCAGTGTGTGTGTTTATACGCCGAGTCATCATCAACTTGAGGGTCTGGAGAACCGAACAGTGCTAGTGGGCTGCAGTGCTTATGGTTGTGGCCTGCATATAGGCTTACACTTCATTTCTGCCTTTGTAAGTAGATTATAATATTTATCAAACCTTATATGGATAACCGAAACTATTAGGAACATTTAATTTTGTAGGCCAATAGGTAGGCTAATACAAGTAAATGAAAAATCAGCTTAATATCCGAATTCAATATGCTAATTAATGCTAACCTAATGAGGCTATGGGCTAAATGTCACTTTTGCAACACTCTTTTAGTTGCAGGTAACATATATAGGCCTATATATATTTTTTTTTATGTGTGTGTGTGTGTGTGTGTGTGTGTGTGTGTGTGTGTGTGTGTGTGTGTGTGTGTGTGTGTGTGTGTGTGTGTGTGTGTGTGTGTGTGTGTGTGTGTGTGTGTGTGTGTGTGTGTGTGTGTGTGTGTGTGTGTGGGTGGGGTGTGGAGGGGGGTTCTGGTGGACTGGTACACAGCCGTCTCGTGATGCCCAGGATCGGCTCAGCCTGTGGCACCAGTCTCAATTTAACGAAGCTCTTCTTTTGTAAAACTAAGACGACATGCACCTGCTCTTTTAGACCTACCTTTTTTAAGACAAGATTTTGGGGATACAACTAAAAATGTTATGTGTAATATTTCAACCTAACTTTACCTTGTTAAGGTGAAAGTAGGCCTACAACTCATTTCCTGTTCTAAACTCCACATAGCAAAGGGTATGCTACTTATAATTAATTCAAAAGAGATTATTGTTCTCCAGAACAGCTCAGCTTTATCTGTGTACCACCTTAACATCAGCTGACCTGTGTCCTATTGATTTGATCAGGCACCTTGTTTGGGCCTTTCCTCAGTCTACAGGTATTGTTCTGGTCTAGGTTAACTTCCATTAGTTTTTCCAAACAGTACATTCTTGTGATGATGGTGTCAGTATAAGGCATGTGTAAGTGACCTGACTAGGCCCATTCCGTCCTTTGTCTTCAATACAATGGCATCAGGTTCAGATGGCTTTCGGGGGTTTTGGGTTCAGAGGCGTCTCAGGTGAACTGTTTGTCTGTACCTGATAGTATCAGCCTGACACTGGTGTAGACACTTCAAACTAGGGATGACTCAGCCTCTTTTACTATATTACCTCTATGATGCCCCCAATTGCAAACTGGAATATCTAGCGATACATTTATCAATTGAATCGGTTCCACCCCCTCTCCTAAATAATGAAAGGTTCAGTAAGCAGAATGGTCAGTTTAGCTAACTTCCTGTCAGTGACTGCAGTTAGCAATCCCCTTTTACCTGCTCCGCCATTGTAGGTGCATACACATTCACACATGATCTGTTGCTCTGCGCGTGTACCAGCAGTGAGACGGGTGCCGGTTTGTAGCATTCTCTCTTCTGATTGGTTATCAGTAGTGGGATCCCCAAAAAGTTCATCTGCCGATTACATGCAGAGCGGGTGACTGAGGGTGCACTCACACTAGGCAAATTTGCCTGTTCCGTGCTCCAGCATGATTCCCCCTCCCCACTCCCCTGCTGGCCTGTGCTCACACTGCTCGTGGCCTGGGCACGATTGCACCTTGCCTATGTCACCGTGCGCGTTTAGGATTTGGAGCGTAGTCTACTTGTAGGCTAGACGACTGTTTGTGAATATTTTCCTCCGGCCAAATTTGCATCATATATTCCACTTCCACATTAGAGCAACGAGAATCCTTAAGCTATTGTTTTTTTTAAATGTAGCCTTGACGTAATAGGTCGCGGTGGACAGTCTCATATTTGTGCAGCACACTGTTTATTATTAATATAACAGCCCGTCATCAGACCATACGTACCGGATGGTTTTATACACATCGATCGCTCCATCAAGTAATCCAAGTCAGAACTTTTTGTATGGGCAGAGATCGTTTTTTTAAGTGTCTTTATAAAGTTTCTTGTTAAACCTTAGTGTAGGCTACTGTTTCCTTATCACCGGGCCGCGGAGTCCCGTTGTGTGTTGTTTTGGGTTCGTCTCCACCGCCATGCGTAAAGGCATTATTATGACAGCTGACGGGAGGAAAAAGAAAAAAATCATCTGACGAACGTGACTAAACACAAAAACCTTTTTGGTTTGCTTTCTGTGCTCACCTATTTAGCTCTCTCCCTCTTTTATTAGCCCACACCTAGGCCTACACACACGTTAATTCTCACACATTTTATGTAGGGATGGGGATCGTTAATATTTATTGATATCGATACCTTTATCGATACGCCTTATCGATCCGGGTCTTTATCGATACCACTATCGATACTTTTCTATTATTATTATTATAAATATTTTGAAGAAAATTTTATTTTTGGTTTTAAAAAATCAAGTGTATACTATCTATGAAACAAATATATAAATGTTCGCACTTGTTGGTTAATGTATTGTCTACTGTCACTTTTCATCATGTTTTAGTGATTAGGAAAATATTTAGAAAATAAATAATTGTATTTTAAATTCAATTACATTTTTAATAAAATATTGGCATCAGTAGTTTAATTATATATTTTAAAATGATGAGAGCACTATACAACTGTATTACTCATGTTTCTCACCAAAAACTCAATTTCCCATTCCTTTACGTTACACTTGAACGCATCATGATAACCTAATGGTCGTTTTACTGAGCCATCCTGAACACATCATCACGCAGCACGTCTGAAAACTTTGTTTACTTTTTAAGCTAACTAGCTTGTATGCTGCCGATTACAACACGGACTTCACAATTGGATTACTATTTTTAACCGACGGGACAACAAGCTACATAGTCTGTGTGTGTGCGTTTACCGCTGGTACTTTGTGGATGATGAAGACGGCCCGTTTGTGGTGCGGCAGCAGCAGCAGCAGCAGCAGGAGGAGGAGTAGACAGACTTTTCAATCCGGAGACAGTCGAAGGTACTGCATTTGGCCTTTATTTGATGCACAATGCTGATGTGCTTGGCCATTGAGGTTGCATTCCCCCCTTTACAAGAAATTATTTTGCAACATAAGTTGCATTTCGCTTCTGCTTTATCTTCGAGCTTGGTAAAATAAAGCCAAACCTAGACCTTTTCGCCCGTTCAGCCATCCTCGCGAGCGAAGTTAACTGCCAGACTTCACTTGTTTTACTTTTAATAGGTACCTGTTTGCATTTCATTCATAAACATTGGCGGACACGCAGCAGTGATTGGTTTGGTTTGATTTGATTTAAATGCCGTGACGCGACTCGAGGGACACACAATTGCGTTACAGGACCTACGGGAGAAAAAAAACGACGAGACTCGATAGTGGTATCGATAAGCCCAAACGTTATTGATTTTCGGGTTTTTGAAAAAAGTGGAACCGGGTCCTTGATAGAACCGGGTTTCGATCCCCATCCCTAAATTTTATGTAGCTACAAGTCCAAGTGGTGGGCAATTCTGGTGCCGACTAGTAAGGCAGCGGACGTTAACGGACGATCCTTAATAAATTCACGTTAGGAACGCCGCTTGTGCGCTTGGTTGTGCGCGTGTCATCTCATTAGCATCTGTACTTTGGCCACGGCACACCTCTCCCAAGAGTGCCGTGGCCAAGGGGCTGTTCCGTGCTGGAATACGGATGGCGTGGTCACACTAGCTAAACGTTCTAGACTTTAGTATGCTAATGAGCTTTGGCACGGGCCGCGGCCCTAGTGTGAGTGGCCCCTGAGAGATCGGCTTTATGAAACGTGCACACTATATAAGTTATCGCTGTATGAATAAAGAGCGATTTAACATAAATAAATCGCTTACTTCACCTTTAACCAAAGCATTTAAAAACACCATGCTGAAACTGTGAAACAGATGGTCCTATTCTACTGCTACTATTCTTCCACTACTTTTGTGTCCATATTATATCCATTATTGACTGCCTATTCCCATGATGCAAGCAAGTCACGGTTGATGATGGCTAAATAGCAGCGCTGAATGTAAACAAACAGCTGAGCTAAGCTAACGTTAGCATTACGCCAAGCATTACATTCCCTTCCGAAATCGCGCTAATGTTGTGGTAGCCTATAGAGTTATTAGGAACACATCTATTCTTACTCCATCTCTCTCTCCCTCCTGCGCTTGGTGCTGCTTTTAGTTTGCCTCACTCTGGTAACATCACGTAACTACAGCTGATATCACCGGTTGCGCTTTGAAAGGGCAGCGGCCAACTAGGTCAAAGTTCAAATAATTCGATAATACATTTTAAATGAACATCTAATTTGTATTTTAAAATTGTTTTATAACTTGTATATCCAAATATTAATTGCTGACAAAATATACTGCAGTTTGAGCTACCTACCCTAAAAAAATGTTTTTTGAATTGATTTGAATTGATTTGAATTGATTTCCCTCTTCTGTGACAAAATAATACAGTTGAAAAATAAAAACATATTGAACTGTGCTGTAAACCAAAAATCAAGTTAGAAAACAAATGCACACTCAACAACTAAAGCTTTCTTCACCAAACCCTTTATCCAAAACTTAAGCCTAAATGTACTCATTTGCTCTAGCCGTTTCAGAGATTTAGTACCAGTATGCATATCGTGCTGAAAACTGATATGTGAACACAAACAAAAATCTGAAACCAACAAATTATTAAAGTAATGCCTATAGTCATGTTCATTAAGGGCGCACTCACACTAGGGCCGCTGTTCCGTGCCCGAGCTCATTTGTATACTAAAGTCTAGAACATTTGGCTAGTGTGACCACGCCATCCGTATTCCAGCACGGAACAGCCCCTTGGCCACGGCACACTTGGGAGAGGTGTGCCAGAGAGAACGGCACAGATGCTAATGAGATGACACACGCACGGATACGCAACCTGAGCTGGATGATGTAGTCCATGCGCGACCCTTCTTCTCCACAATAATTGTAAACAATGGCGGCAAGAGGTTCACGAGTGGGTTCCGGTGCGATTGCGAAGTTGAGAGTTTGCTAGAAATTTGGGCCGGCGACAGTATTTAGTCGCAGCCATGGTCGCAGCTGGATAAGACCCACAACAATTCTGAGGTGTTTGGGGCAATCCGCGACTACTGTTGTTCTCCATTGTTGTTCTACTAATTCCGGCAGCGAGTACGCTTGGTGATGACGTATGTATCGTATCACGACGTGATGACGTATGTACGATGGAGCAATCATGCCCAGGCCACGGCCTTTGGGAGCAGTGTGACCACGGGCCAGCGTCAGTTTTGGGCTGATGGTCATGACAGTGAGTCAATCTACCAGTTGGCTCTCCATCCATTATGCTTCTGCAACCGTTTAATCAAGTTTTTGGTGGAAAATATGACATGTGCTGTTGTCATGTCATGTGACGCATCTCTCCTCACTGGCGCATGTTGCTCTAAGTTCAATCATCCCTTGTATGTGATACGTTAGGCCTAATGATGGGACCGTACTGTAGGCTTATACTTGTGTTGTTCTCTGATCACCGATGCGTCCCCTGGAGACATTGTGACTCACTTATTATTGCAGTCCAACACACAGACCACACTTAATCAGAGTCCAGACCTGTACATCTCTTCTCATCACAACCTACTCTGATACCAAAGAATAGTGCAGATTTAAATAGGTAGAAAAAAGGAAACTTTATATTTGCAGACCTTACTACTATCCCATTATTTTGAAGGTCCCTTTTTGAAATGCGCTGTTTCTCAGCCTTTAGCCAGTAATAGAAGAACCCTCACTAGTCTGGGATGGCTCAAAGTCTGGCAGCTATAAAAGCAAAGCTCTCTGTTAGCAGTGAGTTGTGATCATTGTGTTGTTACTACAACACAGAGCAGTCATCAGGGATCCTTCTGTTGCACCTGGGACATGGTCACCATAGTTACGCTGGCCTTGCCATCTGTCACTAGCTTTCAGAAGACATTGAGGTGGTGAGATATCCAGGTGAAAAGCACTGTGTATATACAAGTATTCATTGTGTATTTGGTACAACATTAATAGTTGCATTCCTTTCATTCCCCTTTGGTCTATTTAATCTCAGTTTCTTATCAGCTAGCCTATAACACTACCCAGGAGCCACCCATAAAGCTTGTTCATTACATTACCAAATTGGGAAATCAAGGAGTCTGAAAATAATTAGTTGTTATACTTTGAAGTTAATTAATAGAATGTTGGTGTTTCTATACAGAACCAAATCATTTCACAAATGCCTCTTGACACAGTACAGTTGGCACTAGTCCACCCACAGCCACTGCATTGCTTTCTCCTAGACAGAAGATAGGATGTGGAAGAAGCAGAGCAGGACGTTCTGTGTAGATGTTTCTAGTGTACACACATACAACATGACAGAGGCAGCGCAGAGGGGCAGCTTTCCATCTGTCCCACTTTCCTTTGTTATTGGCTGTTCCTGCGTGAGAACAAGTCCAGTGAGCGTAAGCATGAGGGCTGTGATGGACCGGGGTCTGCCTTATCACAAGCTATTAGTCCCAGGGCGGCGAAAAGGGACTATCTTCTCAGCAGGTCTGGACCTTTAGACACTCACACATTTATTGTACTTTCAAAATTGGATCAACATTATTAGGCATACAGAAAGGCTTTCTTAACTCCTGCTTCCTTTGTTTGATTCACAGCTCACACTATGACAGTTTGATGCTAATGTTTTGACCCTTTGTGAGTGAGTGTGTGCTTATGAGAAAAGAGGAAGGAGCTGCACTCAGAACAGTAGTAAGGAAAGAGGAACACCAAGTGTTCCTTTCCAAGCAGCAGACCGGTGTGTGCTCACTGCTCACTGTACTCTCTTTGTCTCCCTCTCTTTCCCATAGCTGGGTTGATAAGCTTGTGTGTGCTAACACTAGGATAATGCTGCTTATCTCTGGTAGAGCTGATGTGGCTTGTGATAGAGCATTGACTCATAGGACACTGTGAACAAACTATTCAATGATAGGCTGTGCTTGTCTTGAGTTTTGTAGGAAGTCCCTCTTTCATTTGGAAGTCTTAGGGCCCACTCACACTAGGGCCGTTTGCCTGTACCGTGCTGCAGGAATATTCAGCACGATTAGTATACCGGTTAAAAAAATCATATCGGTTGACTGGTTTACCATGGACATCCCTTATATACTGTATAAATTAGGGCTGTAAATCGGATCTGCCTGTTCAAACCAGAGATTCGACTATTCCTGATACTATATTTGTCAATCAGAAAAGTGCATTGGAGTGAGATATTTGACCAACCGTCAACCCGAAAACAGTTGAAAAAGTAGCTTAAAATAAACAACCTCCAGGTTGGATATATTTAAAAAATCAGTTTACGAGTGAACCGGGGCGTTAGAGCGCAGCTGAAGCGCGAGCGTGCCCGAGCCTCGGCGAGCCGGTAAGAGAGAAACAACACAGAGCCGGTGACGGCTGCAGAAAATGGTGATTCGCGCGAGTAAAAAAGACGAGATGCTCGCGGTCTACAGGGGCTCAAAGGCCTACTTCACCGGTTTGAATATGAAGGTGTATTGAATTCTGAGACCCTATGTAGTATAAATGTGCGAAAAAAATTTAAATCGGTTCATCCTAGCCTGAGAAAAGGCAGAAAGAGTGTTTTTTTTAACCCTATATTTCTCTTTCTCGTGACATCACAGAAAGAGAAATATAGGGTTAAAAAAACACTCTTTCTGCCTTTTCTCAGGCTAGAATGAACCGATTTTTTTTTTTTGCACATTTATACTACATAGGATCTCAGAATTCAATACACCTTCATATTCAAACCGGTGAAGTAGGCCTTTAATTGTTTCCAAGGCGACCGATCTTTATTACAGCGCAGAGCAGAATTAATAGCCATATATGGTGCGCAATTTGCACAGCGCAAACGAATACATCTGCTTTGGTTTTTTCTTTTGCCATTTCCTCTTTAGTTTTGACCACTCTTCTTCTATGGCGTTTGACGTGACGTGACACATTACCGCCACCTATTGCCCTGGAATGATAACGTCAGTGTTTTGCTCTTATTTTCTCTTTTATTATAATGTGCATTGACTAAAAAAAAAAGAAAAAAAAACTCTGGTTCGACTTGAAGAATCTGCGTTGACTGCCGGGTTCCCGACTGATGATTTGAATCATCGACTTTCAGGAGGCAGCCCTAGTATAAATGTATATCATACATTGTATGTTTTTTTTTGTGTTATCCCAGTTAAGTTTATTTTTATTTTTATCATTTAATATTACTTTTAATAGTTCCGGGACGTTGGCGCAATAACCTTGTGTTTTGACACTTCAGTCTGCACTGTGAATTTGAAGTAATGTTCAGTTTTTGAATAAAGATGCAGCAATTATAAATGTTTATTTTTGGGGGGCGCCTTTAGCTCAGTTGGTAAGGCGTCCCCCTCCCGGCCCGTGCCCAGCAGCAGACCCGGTTCGATTCCCACCCGCGGTCGTTCTCTGCATGTCACTCCCCTCTCTGCCCCATTTCACCTCTGTCTCTCTGCTCTGTCAAATAAAGCATAAAAATTCCCAAAGAATATCTTAAAAAAAAAAAAAAAAAAAAAAAAAAAGTTGAATTTGCACTTTGATGGTGTATGGTCCATTATTTGTATTTAGTGTGTCTGTATAGTATTGCACAAACAGTAGAGGTTTTCTTTAATTGTGCTTTGTACTGTCTGTACATGTTTGCGTTTTGGAACATGTATTTCCCAATTTAAAACATAAAAATAAAGCAGCATTGAAAATTCAGAAAATAAATCTTCTTGGCCTACACTAGCATGCTGTGAAAAATAACTCAATAGTTGAAATAATAAATACAATGTGTTTTCCCCTGAAAATGACTAAATGCATTTAAAAGACAGTAACAGTGTTGCACTTCTGTAAACACGTACTGAAACTTGGCAGGGCCATCGCTCTCATGCATTCTTCAAACTTTTCTCTGCCCTGTCTGAGCTGATAGATAGGTTGTGTTGCCACGGTGATGTGGCGTCTTAAGGTGCGAACACACCAAACGCGTTGGGTGCGGTGGCGCCGTTGAAAAATCCTATTTTTGCATAGGGAACCATTGGTTTAGGCGCGATGATGCGTTAGCCGCGGTAAAGCGGTGCTTTGGGCGCGGTAGCCGCGTTACCAAAGCGTCACCGCACCATCGCACCAATGAGCGAGTACAAAAAATTGAACTTTTAACGCTCCAACGCGTGAGGTTTAGCTGCGTTAGCCAATCAGCGGTGAGCTTGACCCGACATCACGGACATCGGCACGGTGGGAGGACAACACAGGCTGAGAAACACCGTGGAGGAAATGTATTTGTGGCTGGCTGCCTGGTGCTGTATGAAGCTGCTCGGGTACGTGGGGAAAGTGAGCCAGGAGAATGGGCTTCCTGGTTAATTCAGTGAATATGTGCGGCTGTGCTTTAGCCGATAAACCAAGTTAGCACCGGTCGGATAGCATTAGTTAACTCACCCGGTTGTGTGCGGCCACCACCTCCATATTATGAACCCAAACATAACGGCTAAGTCCGGGGAACTTTCACGACCAGTACAGCAAAGCACCGGTGTTTATGCCTATATCTACGCCAGCCACGGTCCCGTCACAGCCAGGTAGGGTAATGTAGGCTACTTGCCTTTATTTTCTACTGCCCTGCGCACAATGCTGCTGTAAATGTGTTTGGTATGGTGCTGCCTTGCTGTTTGTGTTCATTTCCGAGTGGCGTAAATCTGCAATGCTGTTTTAAGGCTATTTGTTCCGTTCAGTTGCTGTTTATTTGTCTTTTGGCACAATTGTTGGCCGTGTTGTTGTTGTTGTTGTTGTTGTTGTTGTTTTTGTGCGGACATGATCGCTGTTGTGTCGGGTCGGGTCTGATCGCAGCCATGGTTGATTAGGGGAATAAATATATCGGGGGGAGACTAGCTGCGAAGCGTTTGGCGCGTTGAACCATTTTGACACAAAATGACCAAGCGCCAGATCAGTGCGTTGGCCACCGCACCCAACGCGTTTGGTGTGTTCGCACCTTTAAACTGTTCTAGCTTTGCAGAGCACTTCTTTCTATTCAGCTAAATATCCCCATAGAACCGCACTGCGTTTATTATCGCCACCAGTTAAATGTCGGTTTGCCTCTGCTCGTTTAACTCTCCCGCGTACATGCCGTAGGCGCCTGCGGTGCGGTAACCGTCGCGCGCGAAGCCGCAGACACAGAGCAGCTGATAGAGACACGCTTGGAGACACATGCTTTTTACCGCAAATCGCGGCCTTTCGCGCAGTTATGACCATGCACAAGCACACATCGCGCTTGTTGGTACATTAATTGTGCAGCACAAAAAATAAAAAAAATAAATTATTATTATAATTTCTTTTGGGTGGTTGGTAGTCAAGGTGGGGGGCAGGGGTTGCTAAGGCGGCCGCCTTAGCTATTAAGCGCTGGGGGAAAATAAAAAGGGCATGGAACTCACAGAGGATCAGTGTTCGGCCACAGGGTGATGAGCAAAAATATCAGTAGCCTGCAAAAGATATCTTAATCTGGATGTATACACCGTGTTCCAAATGATTATGCAAATTGGATTGAAGTGTCATAAACTTTTACATTTTTATTTTTCAATTAAACTCATGTATGATATTGTGTCTCAGGATGCCTTGGATCATTGACATTAATCTCATACACCTGTGATAATTAGTTTGCCATGTGATCCCAATCAAAGGAAAACTACTTAAGAAGGACACATTATTAAAGACTAGGGCTGCAACTAATGATTATTTTGATAATCGATTAATCTGTCGATTATTTTCTCGATTAATTGATTATTAATCGATTCGTGTTTTAGCCCGTAAAAGGTCAGAAAATGGTGAAAAATGTTGATACATTTTCCAAAGCCCATGTTGACTTCCTCAAATGTATTTTTATGTCCAAAACACACAGATATTTCAGTTTACTGCCATAATAGGATTAAAGAAACCAGAAAATATTCACATTTGAGAAGCTGAAATCAGAGAATTCGGATTTTTTTTATTAAAAAATTACTTGAAACGATTAATCGATTATCAAAATGGTTGGCGATTATTTTAATAATCGATTTGTCGATTAATCGTTGCAGCTCTATTAAAGACCTACTTCACCGGTGGGAATATGACGGTGTATTGAACTCCTATTTAGTATAAATGTGCAAAAAAAAAAAAATTGGTTCATCCTAGCCTGAGAAAAGGCAGAAAGAGTGTTTTATGGTCTCACTGTCCCTACATTTTTCTTACTGTGACATCACAGTAAATGTGTAATCTAGGCTGGTATCTAGGCTTATATGAATTGTTGTTCAGCTTGTCGAGATCAGGCGGCAGGGAGTCGACTCCGCCATGACAGTGCGACATCGTGGCTGCCTCTTTTTCTGGCGAATTCTGCCCTTTCTCTTTCTGCCTGCTGCGACCCATCAACGGCAAACAGTCAGTGGTCGCAATAACCAAGCAAAAAAACTTATTTTAAGTAATGTGTGTTGCTAAAATATGTCAAATAATAGTGAACGCTTGGGAGCCCCCGCGCTGCACGTCCTTCTCCTTCACATGCTAACCCGGAAGTCCCCAAACATTATTTTCTTAATCCCTAATACAATCATATGAAAAAGTTTGGGAACCCCTCTCAGCCGGCATTATAATTGACTCTGCTTTCACAAAAAAAATATAAAAGTGGTATGTCTTTAATTTACCAGGAACAGCTAAGTACTGGGATGTTTTCCAAACAAAGATTTTTTGAAAAGCAGTATTTGGTTGTATGAAATAAAATAAAATGTGAAAAACTGGCTGTGCAAAAATATGGGTACCCTTGTGGTTTTGTTGATTTTAATGCCTGTAACAGCATGTAAAACTGATTACTTTAAACACAAAGTTGGTTGGATTATGTTGTTAAGCCTTGAACCTCATATAATTGTCTGTTTAATCATGAGAAAATGTATTTTAGGTGCCTAAATGCAAGTTGCACTTCTCTTTGACTCTCTGCTGAAGTGAGACAGAATGGGATCATCAAAACAGCTCCCAAAAGATCTTAAAAACAAAGATTATTCATTGTCATGGTTTAGGGGAAGGCTACAAGAAGCTTTCCCAAGGGTTTCAATTGTCAATTTCTACTGTAAGGAACGTTGTCAGGGAATGGAAGGACACAGGCACAGTGGCAGTTAAACCCAGGTCTAGCAGACCAAGAAAAGTACAAGAGCAGCATATGCGGCGGATTGTGAGAATGGTTGCACACAACCCAAAGATCACCTCCAAAGACCTGCAAGAACATCTGGCTGCAGATTGTGTATCTGTACATGGTTCTACAATTCAGTGCAATTTGCACCAAAACATCTGTATGGCCGGGTGATGAGAAGGAAGCCCTTTCTGCGCCCACGCCACAGATACAGTTGCATGGAGTATGCAAAAGCTCATTTAGACAAGTCAGCTTCATATTGGAAGAAAATGCTTTGGACTGATGAGACAAAAATTAAGTTATTTGGTCTTTATAAAAAGCAGATGTTTTGGTGCAAATTGCGCTGAATTGTTGAACGATGTACAGATACACAATCTGCAGCCAGATGTTCTTGTAGGTCTTTGGGGGTGATCTGTGGGTTGTGTGCAACCATTCTCACAATCCTCCACCTATGCCGCTCCTGTTTTTTTCTTGGTCTGCCATGCCTGAGTTTAACTGCCACTATGCCTGTGTCCTTCCATTTCCTGACAACGTTCCCTACAGTCGAAATTGACAATTGAAACCTTTGGGAAAGCTTCTTGTAGCCTTCCCCTAAACCATGACAATGAATAATCTTTGTTTTTCAGATCTTTTGGGAGCTGTTTTGATGATCCCATTCTGTCTCACTTCAGCAGAGAGTCAAAGAGAAGTGCAACTTGCATTTAGGCACCTAAAATACATTTTCTCATGATTAAACAGACAATTATATGAGGTTCAAGGCTTAACAACAAAATCCAACCAACTTTGTGTTTAAAGTAATCAGTTTTACATGCTGTTACAGGCATTAAAATCAACAAAACCACAAGGGTACCCATATTTTTGCACAGCCAGTTTTTCACATTTTATTTTATTTCATACAACCAAATACTGCTTTTCAAAAAATCTTTGTTTGGAAAACATCCCAGTACTTAGCTGTTCCTGGTAAATTAAAGACATACCACTTTTATATTTTTTTTTGTGAAAGCAGAGTCAATTATAATGCCGGCTGAGAGGGGTTCCCAAACTTTTTCATATGATTGTAACATCTACAATTTTAAATATTTTTATTTTTAAAGATAACAGCAGTTACATTTTGTCCCAGCCTTTTGTCCCGGTTCTCAAGAATCACTGCTGCTATGTTTTGTGATCTCTGTATTTCATGCCCCTGTAAAGCACTTTGAATGGCCTTATGTCTGAATTGTGCTATAGAAATAAACTTGCCTTTCCCTGCCTAATTGTTGTCAACTCAAACATTATTATACACATATATGAGACCTTTTATAATATATAATTTATTGTACATTATATATGCTATATCCATGTCTGCATAAAAGTAGATAAACAAGTTGCACTATTTTTTCTTATTCCATGATTGGACATAACCCCATAGCCCAATGGCCTGGGGCCTCTAAAAGTGTATCTAGGGCAGGTTGATTGGCCAGTCACTGGCCTGTGTTGGCCAGTTGCTGCAGACATGCAACTATTATTTGATGTTCTCTCTGTGTCATCAGTACTGGTATTAATGAATACATAGGACATCGTATGTCCATCTTTACCGTAGTGTTTTCACTTAACTGATTCATAATGACATTTATTTACATCTCAACTCCTGTTTTCTTGTAGGTGATTGTTCAACCCAAAGATGAATTTTGAGCAGCCCCCTCCATACCCAGGCAATGGCCCCACTGCTCCAGGCTACCCAGCCCAGGGCATGCCTCCACAGGGGTACCCTCAGGGCATGCCTCCACAGGGTTACCCCCAGGGTTATCCTCCACAGGGGTACCCCGTCAACATGGAACAGCCCAATGCAGCATACCCTAACTACCCCCCCCGGACCAATGGGCCCCGAAGGTCCTTATCCTGGCCCGGGGCAGCAAGCGTACCAAGGACAACCACAGTTTGGCTGGCAGGGGGGACCTCCTCCCGGGCCCATGTATGGGGAAGCTCCCAAAAACACAGGTAGTCTCTGTCTTCTCTAACCAGTGTTCAAGTGTGAATCTTTTTTTTTTGTATATTTTATTTATACAAATGTTTCAATACAACAAAGAAAGACAAGCACATACAAAAGCTGGAAAATACAACAAAAAAAAACAACAAAACCCACAAGAACAGACAGCCAGCACTCACTCAGTTCAAAGAAAAGAAAATGTACACTACCGTTCAAATGTTTGGGGTCCCCCAGATCATTTGATGTTTTCCATGAAATCTCACAGTTTTATTCATCAAATGAGTTGCAAAATGAATAGAAAATATAGTTAAGACATTGATGAGGTTAGAAATAATGATTTTTATTTGAAATAATAATGTTGTCCTTCAGACTTTGCTTTCATCATAGAATCCTCCTTTTGCAGCAATTACAGCCCTGCAGACCTTTGGCATTCTAGCTGTCAATTTGTTGAGGTATTCTGAAGAAATTTCACACCACCCTTCCTGAAGCACCTCCCACAAGTCAGATTGGCTTGATGGGCATTTCTTACGTACCATACAAGCTGATCCCACAACAGCTCAATAGGGTTGAGATCTGGTGACTGCGCTGGCCACTCCATTACAGACAGAATACCAATGACTGCTTCTTCCCTAAATAGTTCTTGCATAGCGTGGAGGTGTGCTTTGGGTCATTGTCCTGTTGTAGGAGGAAATTGGCTCCAATCAAGCGCTGTCCACAGGTTATGGCATGGCATTGCTAAATGGAGTAATAGCCTTCCTTATTCAAAATCTCTTTAACCTTTTACTTTTATTGGCCAGTCTCAGATATGGCTTTTTCTTTGCCACTCTGCCTAGAAAGCCAGCATCCCTGAGTCGCCTCTTCCCTGTGGACGATGACACTGGCGTTTTGTGGATATTTAATGAAGCTGCCAGTTGAGGACCTGTGAGGAGTCTGTTTCTCAGGGGCACTTTACACGGTGAAAACGTGACAGTTTTCCCGTTTTTGGTTTAAAAAAAAAAAACCCCGTTCAGACGCAATTTATCACATCTTCACTCGTACACATGTTTTCAGAGGAAACGGGACGAAATCGCTGTAGTAAGCATGCCAAGCCAATAGTCAGCGGTGACACTTAGCCTAGTAGATAGCTCTTCCGGTACAATTTGATGCATAAAACCTTACTGTAACCGAAAATTAATGCCACTAACGTTCATAAAGCGGTTGGTGTAAGCTTGGGGTTACAAGTATTGTAAATGACAAGCTTTCTGTCCTCTTATTTCACCGCATTGAACTCGTGAAAACAGAAGACATGCTGATAGTGAAGGGGCTTTGTGAGCGGCTACTTTCCTGTTAGGCGTACTTCAAAATAAAAGTCGACTCACGTTTGTCCAGTGAAATGCTATTAATGTTTAGCCAGTGAAATGCTTTTACTGTGAAGCCGTAGTCTTCACGCTCCTTTTGTTGAACAGTAACTTAACCGCTGCGCGCTGAACTATGGATAGTGTTTTTTTAATGTAGAGAGAGCCGTGTCCCTGGCATATAGAAGCTACACACGTTTATTTGGCTAGAAAAACCGGCAGAGCACAACTCTTTCCCCAGACAAAGTGGCCGGTGGTCTCAATAACTTACTAATCGCTTAGACTAAATTGGCGAGTGTTATATTTGAGCCCTGCACGACAATCTCCGCTGATCACAGTGATGGTGCCGCGGAGACACCGTGCATGTTATGTTGTCTTCTAACTTTATAACTCACGTGTGGGTATTTTGACAGTAAATGTTATAGACTACGCATACGTGAAGTGGAGCCGTGACGTCAGCGTTATCAGGGGAAATGGTTTCGGTGTTTCACAAGAAACCAAAACCGTTGTGTTTTCCAAAAAATCCTCCCTGGGAGGTGATCTCAAAAACCTGCGGTTTCATGCCTCCGTTTGCTGTTTTCATGTAAATGATATAGTGCAACCGCGAGAATATTTTCACGTATGCACCGTTTTGTGTTGTCGTGTAAAGTGCCCCTCAAACTAGAGACTCTAATGTACTTGTCCTCTTGCTCAGCTATGCACCGGGGCCTCCCACTTCTCTTTCTTTTCTGGTTAGAGCCCGTTTGTGCTGTTATCTGAAGGGCCTCTGTACACTTATGTAGTTTCCAGCTAGAATAGTCATTTACCACATTAACAATGTCTAGACTGAATTTCTGATTAATTTATTGTTATCCTCATTGAAAAAACAGTGCTTTTCTTTCACAAATAAGGACATTTCTAAGTAAAGCCAAACTTTTGAACGGTAGTGTATAAATGCACATGTCATGTTAATTAGACGAGATGTCTCAGAACGTCCACTCATGGAAATAGTCAGAAATGAAGTCCATGAGACCAGAATCAGAGGGGATCAAGGCAGGACCTAAGCAATAAGTCTGAATCATTTTGAAAGGATTTGCGCTTTTGAATCCAGGCTTTTCAAACATCGTCAACTGGATGTTGACTATCAGTGGTTCCATTACCCAGAAATGTGTCCTAAAGTAGAAAAGGCTGTTTAGATGCAAAATAATCACCTTTTAACAAAACGTTAATTTTTTCTACTTTGTTCATGTTGTTTCTCTCTTTCCTGGGAATAGATAGATTCTTTTTCTATCTTGTTGTCAGTGTGGAGACATGATGTGGCATTTTTCTACATAATTGGACTGTTGACTGTTTAGGGAGAGTCTCAACGTGCTGCTAGAACCAGTGAGGGTCTCATGACACATGAGCTATGCCCTCGGATAATAATGTGATATTTCTCTAGCAAGACAATGAGTCATTAAGTTGTCCAGAATGTTTTGCCTTGCCACAGATTCCCATATTGAAAAATACAGTTGGAAAATTCTGTTACAAATGAACCTTACTATATCAATTGGAAATTTCTATGCATGAATATTCCTAATGATATGGTGTAATGTTATATTTGGCAGGACGGTTGCTACAGGTTTTCAGTGTGTTGTGAATAATCAGTTAATATTTGTTTAATTTTTTTTGCAATATTGAATTTTTTTCAAAACAATAGGTGGAAGAATAAAGAAACACAGCTGTGTGAAGAGAAAAGTTTTCCCTTTTTAAAGTAGAGTGTCACTGATTTCTTACCAATACTACCTTAAAGTGGGAGTCAGCAACGATGGACAATGGCTTGTAGTCAACATAACTTTTCTATCAACACTGGATTTTTCCTCAACGAACACAAGCGTTCTCCAGAATTGCTGACTCCACCTTTTTTTAAATTGGACTACATATGCATACTCCATATGACGGCTGTATTAGTTGATCATGGGAACATGACTTTGCAGTTTGTAGCCAATTGAAAAGCTGCCTTGCTTTTCCTAAAACAATGACTTGAATGTTTAACCAAGTTTCCAATTTATTCAGTCTGTTAGCTTAATGAATCAATAAACTTTTAGCAACTTGGACTGCAAAAATGCTAAGCTATCACTTGTAAAGCAGTCTTTTAAGGATAGAAAGAGTGTAAAGTTAAGCCCGCTTTAAAGCTGGGGGGAGGATTTGGGGAGAAAATGGCAGTTGGGGATTAGAGATTCAAATTCAAATACCTCAACCGCTCCACTTGTTCTCTTTGGTCCCTCCCCGACACGCTCTACACCAACAAAGTCGTGCCAAAGTGAATGGACAGTCCCAACAGCCAATAAGAACAGAGAATCGGAGCCTCGCTCTGATTGGTCAAAGTGTGCAGCTCATGTTAACTTTGACCAATCAGAAATCATATACCCCAGCTTTAAGATAAAAGGTGTGGTAATGCTGTAGCACCTCCCAGCTGAGCTCTATTCCAAAACAGCAGCACACAAGCTGCCAAACAAAAAAAAGCACACGTCAAAACATACACATTATTCAAATGAATATGCAAACTGAAAAGGCTAGCTTTCAGTCAACACATTTCCTCTTGTTTGTGTATTAGAGGAAGCAGTGTCATCTTACTACTGGTGTCACTGACTTTAGGTTAGCTTATTCACGGAGACTGACTTCTGCTTTTGACATTCTTGCTTTGAGTCAATTTGATAAGACACGTTCCCATTGTAAATATTGGCCAATCATTAACCAGCTCTGTGCCACAGGATTATCAGAGTTCAGTTCACCTTTCCTCTACTAGACCAGGAGCCGGTCGCCTGGTTACACACTCACCTGTGTCATAAGTCACCTGGCTGTTGCTAGCTGGATGAATGATTCATGACAAACACAAGGCGCTGGGATTAAATCAGGCCTGCTGTTTGCTTTGGAACAGATGGTACATCTCACATATGGGTAACAGCCTTCCATGTAGCTCATTGTTAGATGTATGGAATGAAATATGTTAATTTCATGATAAAACGATTGATTGATACAACAATGAAGAGCTTCCAGCTTCTCAGATGTAAGCACCAACTGCTTTTGTGTTTTTTTTATATCAATGAAAATGAAACACCTTTGGAATTGTTGATTGAACAAGAACAGCAACTTGAAGACAACCTTGAAACCCTGGCCTGTTGAAATTCTATTATTATTGAAAAGTTAAATGCCTTGTTGGTTCAGGGAGGTGTGTGTGTGTGTTCTGAAAGCTCTCATTTCATTGGTTTAATGATTCCTGAGAGGCCAGTGCTAAGGTTACCCAAGTGTAACACTATCATTACCATGGTGATGATGTGCCCCATGGTTAACATAATGAGAGGGAGATCATAGCAGCCATGCTGCTTACACCTTGTGTCATTCTGAGAAGTACTACTGGTTTTATGTCATTCTAGAAAAGAAAAGGAATCGCTCATTCTTTACTTTCAATTATTATTCATTTATCATACCACTCTAACCTTTGTGTCATCTCTCTCTCTGTGTCTGTCTGTCTGTCTCGCTCTCTCTGTCTCTCTGTCTCTGTCTCTCTCTCTCTGTCCCCAGTGTACGTGGTGGAGGACAGGAGAAGAGACGACACAGGAGACACATGCCTGACGGCCTGCTGGACAGCTCTGTGTTGCTGCTGTCTGTGGGACATGCTGACATAACGTATCCCTGTGCCTGGACCCCCCCTCCTGGCCCCCTGCCTTATTACTGCACTCCCTTAAAAATACCCCTCCATTTCCTCTACAAGTCTTTTGCTCGTCTATAAATAAAAGCCTTGATCCCTGCGTGGACGAGCTATTTAATAACCCTACGTTGATGTGAAGCCCTCAGCGCTGACTGACAGGCTGACTACTGTCTGTAACAGAACTGAGCTTCTAAACATAACCTGAACCTCAGGCTCTTCACTGTAACCTTACACCAACACACACACACACACACACACACACACACACACACACACACACACACACACACACCAGTGTACTTGGATCTCAGGCTCATCCAGTGTGAGGCTCGTTGGCACTTTATGATGATTACCTCTGTATAATTATTAAATAAAAATAAACTTGCCTTGCCTGTAAGATACTACTCCTGCCTGCCCTCTACACAGCGTCCAACCCCCCCCCCCCCCCCCCCCCCCCCCTTCAGCTATACTCCTTCCCATCTCCAAGGGACAGCCATTCTCTCCTGGACCCTCCATGACCCTCCAGGCCACCTAGACCATGGCTGCTAATGAGTCACAGGTCACTGTTAAGAAGCTGATGCTTGAAAATGTTCGCCTTTCGTTTGCACACAGGCTGTTTTTTGCTGTTGTTTGTCTTCAAGTGAAATCTTATATTAATACACGGAATGCAATTTTTAACAATTACACTGATTTATGTTTGATTACGGTTCACATCTGATTGCCTCTCTGTCTTGTTTCCATGTTGATCTTAATATTAAAGGTTGGTTGAATATTGTTTTTATTACTTTACCTTGGAGATATAACTGAAACTATGAAGAAAAATACTTTGTTTGTGATTAACAGAAAAAGCCAAATGATCTGTTGGATGCCCTTTTTTGCTTTTGATGAGAATCTTGCATTAAACTAATTTATTCCCATGAAATGAAAGGCTTTTTCATTTGATTTTTTTACACTGGGGGATCACAGCATATATGTGTGAGAGGAGGGAGTATAGATGTGTATACTGGAGCTGTCAGGGCCTCACCGGATCCATTCAGCTATTTATAACTCAGTTGCTAGTGCAGGGGGTTGGTAGCAACATGGCTGACTGTGTGATGCATTGACAATATGCTTCACACAGTGAAACTAAAGCATTGGAGAAACTGTTTTACATCAAAAGGTTTGTGTCAAGACTTTAGAATGCACAGTACCTTGAAGGCAGTGGACACCTTCCTTCAGTTTTTTCTTCTTTCTCTACTACGATTCACAGGGAAATGTATTGTTTATTCCACAACATTTATCTGACGGAGCCAAAATACGACGGTATGTAAAATAAAAATGAACCCCACCTCAACCAACTGCAATATTAAAGTACTGCTTCGATGTAAGCACTGGGATCAGTGGCTACAATAAGGCTCAGGCATGTCTGACCCATGTCATCCAGCTATAGTATAGCAGATCTGCATCAAATGAAATTAATAACGGTTTCCTGTTTGTATACTTCTGTATTAGAGGTGACTGTTGACATGCTGTAGCTATGTTTATTAGTGTTATGTTAGTGACTACACTTCCCAGCACCTTAGCGCCAGATGTGACGTCACACAGGTGCACACAGACTGTTAGATGATTGACAGCAGCCGGCCGGCTCGGGGGAGATGCCTAAAGAAGTCACAAGGAGGATCGGTGCTTGGCAAGAGCTTGTGTCAGTTTTTTTATTGTAAGCTTTCACAACTACACTGAAGGATAGCAAAATATTGGATACTACATTTACCTTATGTGTTGATACCGTAGAAGAATATTACTAAGATGTCAAATAAAATTGCTTATTGAATTTCAGCTAAAAGCACAAAACCTGAAAATGAAGAGAGGAAAAAAAAACTTCGAAATCGAAGGACAAGAAACTCCTGTTTTTGTAATTGTCTGGGATAATGTGGCGTTCCACTGAATCTCAGACTGGTTTGCTGCCCTAGACATACCTCCATACAGAGAACATACATGCAAGATACGATGGTGATCACTGTAAAAGGTATCTCCTCACAATCTGCTTCTTGTAATAAAGCCTAGCCTCTGAAAACTGCTATGTTCGTACAGGATGCAGATTTTGAGGAGATAGGCCTATTCACTGATTTGACAAAAGGCGATTCTTGATTCCTTGGCTACTCTACTGTGAGCTCACAGCCTCATCCACCTAGACCTAGAATGAAGACACCTATCATTCACAAATCATTTCTGAGCCATTTTCAGAAAATGCTGCTTGTCATTGATTTGTCAAAATTGTACAAATCTCCAATTTCCAAAACGTATTGCCACTGCATATTGGAAATGTCCTTTTTAATAGGTTCACGAGAGAGTACGGTTAAAAAAAAAGATAAAATGCATTTCTTTGTAAAATAACGTCAATATTTTTTAAATTTAAAATGTAATTGACATTAAAAGGGTGACGGGCACCCCTAAAGATCCTAACATCACCCTGAGTCAGGGGTGACTGATACTTCAAGCTGTGAATGCAACCTTGACACATTATAACCTTTGAGTTGATATGGCCAATGTGTTATCAAAAAGAGCAACTACTCTTTTTTGTGTACCTTATTGTAAAGTGTTACCTCAAAAAGTATTATATTTACACACCCAGCAGTTATGGAGCAGCATGAATATTCATTTGGATTTGTGTCCATTTGGCCGATATATATAAGTCCAATGTTCACAATGCATTCGGCTGTGTTCTCTACACTGTATAAAGCTGCACTCTGCTCTACAGCCAAAGCAATACAAGATGGAGCTGATTGGAACTGCTGATTTGGGTGATAATTCTCTGTAGGTACATCACTACCAGGAAACTCATTTTAAAATATTGATTGTGGTCAATTTAAACCATTGTACCACTGCTAACGGGGGATGAATGGGCACCTCAAAATGAATAGAAAAGAGTCAAAGCATCCCAGGCAATAACATGTATCTGTAAGCACTTAGAGTTAACAGGGTAATGGCTACTTAAAAGCGCATCAGAATCGATGAACAGTCGTTGTCAAAGATATTGGACCGTGTTATCAGGAATAGAAGCAACATAAACGGAGAAAGGAAAAGTGCAGTTTTGTGGTTGTTTACTGGTATGCCATCAATACATCACTATCATTTATTTGTAACTTCTTTCAGAATATGTGGAGCAAAAACAATGACGCAATCAGTGAGGTTGATGCACAATTAACGAAGAAAGACAGCTTGTTTTAATCAATGGAGGTTTCCAATACATCAAGATCGTGTTAAAATGCAGTTAATGTACGAAGGGTGTCACTGCCCAAAGAAACATCAATAATCTTCAAACACAAAAATGTGAATGACGCATTGCTCGGTTGAAGTAAACAATTATGTTTTATTGATAAGGTTCTCAGAAGAGTCTGCCTTCAGTCACTGTATAAGAACCATCCTTTGATAATACTGATTTGGTACATTATGACATCCAGCACGAGTCTCTTCACAGTGACAGGGAGCCATTACTGCTACTGCTGTTGGGATATCTAGGACAGATATATCTCTGCTCTCAAACAGAAACACAGTCAAAAAACAACAAACTGGGGATTGATATTGTAGATATGGAATATTAGAGTGCCCACAAAAACTCTAGAGTAGTAAGACCAGCTAAAGATTTTTTGCACATTACAAGCCACTTCCTCTTAGAAATATAAAAGTTGATATTCTGGACAATATTCTACTGTGCTGCATAAAGGTCTATACACTGTACATCCAAATATACTTTTGAAAAAACAGATTTCACAGTTTTAAAGACTTTATTTAAAGTATAAACCGCTTTTTTTAAACACTTTATTACATAAATGATTATTTTTGATAGTGACTATTATTTGCCTTGGCAGCAAACTGAAAATGAATACAAAAACAAAATGAACATTTCTTACATATCTTACAAATGAAAATAAAACTCATCCATTAATGTTCATTTGGAATAGAACTGGTGACTCATTCATGATTGTCATATAGTACTAATAATAATAATAATAATAATAAATAAATAAAAAAAGAATCAAATGAAATAAATACTAACTTAGCATGTTTTCTCCGGACTCAGTGAGTGGTTGTGTTTGTATCGCTCTGTACAGAAGTGCCTTGGTGAAAGTCTCACAATTCTACCGCGACTGAAACGTACAAAACTACGGCATCTACAGTATACGCAACATCCTGGATTTTTAGTGTAGTAGTCTGACACATATGTAGTAACATGATTATTCTCCCCAGTTCAAAAGAAACAATGCTGTGTGATACCACTGTGCACAAATATAGCCATCACTTTTTTGACCTTTTTTTTGTTTGTTTTGTTTTTGCAAAAGTTTCTTTTCTAGTTCATCACCAGCTTGTGTGTGTGTTGAAGGATGCCGTCAGTTGGTGTTGGATGTGTGCGCTGCCTCAACAACAGCAGGGGACAATGGGAGGCCTGAGACAGGGAGGTTGACTCATGGTATTGTCTGGTTCTGGTCTTTATGATGTCCTCCGTTGATGTGTGGTTGTCATGGCTGTACGCTGGAGGCTCTGTCTCCACTTTGGTCCCTTTGCCTTCAGTGTCTATGAGAGACAGACAAGCCTTCACCTCAGACACCAGCCAAGCACAACTCCACTGTGTGTTCAGTAGCTATCATGGCTGCTGTCAGTGGGACCCAAAAAATATGGGTGAAAATATCACTATCTTTTTTAAAAAGGGGAATCTTCTTATTCGGTAAGCAACACGTCTCAAAGTTTTTCAGTGCTTTTACAGTTGTTCACAAAAGTTTTTTCACAAAAAAAAGAACCATTTGATCAAACTTTTTTTTGCCAGTGGCAGTTTAAATTAACAATATGTTTTTTCAGATAAGTCATTCTTTTGAAAAGTCCCTGCAGCTTTCCGTGAGTAACCCCGTTTGTTGGTGAATTCTCCATGGGTTCTTAAGAGGAGCGGGCTTGAGGAGGCTGGGTAGGAGAAAGGAGGAGGATCTAGAGAAGTGAAAAATGAGAGAGAGGGTAGAGTCTGCCCTTCAAGTTCAGGTGGGCTGTTACCTCTTACCCATCTCATTCTGTCTGAGGAACTGGATGTTGTTGCTGCTATCAGCCAGCTCTGGGTACTGCTCCACAGGCAGTACATAGTAGCCATCGTAGCCTTGTACTCTAGCTGTTGTTAGGAGCTGCTGTCTCTCCCCCTCGGTCCAGAGGCGACTCCCTCCCTTCCCATCCCTGGCCCTCTGCTGCTCCTTGGCCCAGGCCCCAGCCAAGGCTCTCTGCCTGGCCAGCTCCAGCAGCCTGACCTTCTCTTCATCCACCACGTCCACAGCCAGCCCGTAACGAACACTCAGTACTAACGAGGGAACGGCAAACTCCACAGTCACCCCTCTCCTGGAGCGCCCGCTCACCGTCACATTGATCCCACTCTCCAGTGACTTGCGTCCGCTGGTGAGTCCCAGGGCCAGCAGGTCACTGTCAGCAGAGCCCACCTTCACAAAGTAGTGGCAGTCCTTGCCGTCCTGGGTGTAGTGTGTGCCCTCCAGGTACTGGGCTCCGTTCAGCACCAGAGCCACTTTACGGCTGTCGTCACTAGCCACGGCCGAGACGCCGGCCACCACCCTGCCCTCCTGCACAGCCAGCATCACTCCCCGGCCTATGATGGGGCTGCTGGTGCCAAACCAGTGGCCAGGCTTGTCCTTGCGTCTTCTGTGTTCCTTGTTGAGGAGACGGCCCTCTAGGGCCATGAAGGCCTGGTTGTGACGCTCGGCCGCCTGCTGCACACCAGTGATGAGCTACAGGAGAATGTACAAGAAAAGCTTTGTCACTTTGTAGAATAAATGAACAACGCAATTCTCCTATTCCTCACTCATTCTATGTCATGGAGCGTGTGTTTAAAGCAGTATGACCAGAGCTGCTTCCCCTGTGCGTGAAACATATATTTGTTATTTATTATACTTATACAGGCTTGTAAAAGGAAAACAGATTACACAATTGATACTGTTACTAGCTCTAGGAATGTATGTATTCACATGTATTGTATTCAGATATGAATGAACACACAACTCACTACAGCACGTGAACATGTGAAAGACATTGGTCTTAACATGAAACTCATCAACATATCTTAAACACTCTCAGGGTGTTAATATGATTGGATTGGGTTGGTGGCTTTCTTTAGAGTGCAGTGGTGCGTACCTGTCCGTTCTCACAGTGCTGGGTGGCTAGCAGCTCGTAGGGCGGCTCCACAAAGTAGAGCGAGTGTCGAGGGAACCCGGGGATTATGTTACTGAGCTGGAAGCCAAACATCACCAGCCAGCTCTTCACATCTACAGCACACAGGACACACAGACATGTATCAGCCACACTGCAAGGTTAAAGGAGCTAGTAAAATGAATACTTCTTCATCATGAGAAAAGAGAAAGTGTATTTGCTTCATGTGACTCATCTGTGATATATATTTGTCTTCCATAAACTACAGTATCTTTGTCATTATAAGATATTTTCTATCCAGAGACACCAGAGACAATACCAGGATATAACAAGCGACAACCTAGATTCTAAAGATGCACTTATGCCACATGTACCTTCATCTGAGCATTACAGTATTGCTTGACTATTCTGCTGTATCGACTTTACATTCTTAATGTTTTGTGTAAAACATGTAACTGTGTCAAGTGTAAAAAACAAATTGAATGCCAAACAAGGAGCAATGGCCAGCTTTAAATAAAAAATCCAGCCCAAAGTAGGTAACATACAGTAGGTACAAATATTCATATGCATATAGATAGCTCCGGAAAAAATTAAGAGACCAGTCTGGATTTTTCTTAAATCTTCATCTTACTTAATGGAAATGCTCTTAATGACAAACAATGTATTGGAAGTTGGTAGAAATTTATATTATAAAATCAAAATGTTTATTGTACTAAAACATATGCCTCTTAAGAGTAAAGCAAGAGACACTGAACATTTGGAATGGTCTCTTATTATTTTTCGGAGCTGTAATTCAATACGTTCACCAAATATGAATGAATGACTCCTCTCTACCTGTGACATAATTCTTGACATCCAGCATGTCACTGAGGGGGTTGTTGTTCTTGAACATGTACAGGTTAAAGGGAGCAGGGTCTTTGCCTATCTTGGGCCAGATGCTGTAGTCCGGTGAGGTCCAGCGGCCTGCCAGCACGTCATAGTCGCGCTGCGTGAAGTGGACCAGCTTAGTCAACGGGTCGTACAGGCCGCCATGGAAACCCACCACCAGCTGGAACTCTGGGTTGGAGTCCAGGTAGACTTCTCCATACGCTGTGTACTGCACCTGAGACAAACACACACAGACAGAGGGCCATTGGCATTGCTGCTTTCAGATGAAAAGCTCACAACACTCCCTGCGTTCCAATCCCCACACTTCCCTACTATTTAGTGTGCCAGAAAAAGATTTAGAATGTCCCAATACATCAATTGTAGTATGCTGAAAAATACATAAATACCCCACTAACTCCAATAGCATGTTGGATTATTTGTCTTTATTCTTGACATTTCTCAACAAAATGAAAAAAAAAATCTTTCGTGTACTTTAATATGCATTGTAGTAAAAAGAAAAAGTATGTGATTTGGAACGCAGGGACTGTTTCAGGTACAGAGGAGCGTTAGTGGAGGTAATAAGGACATGCCCTGCGTTCCAAATCACAACTTTTTATTTCTACTACACTACAAACTTAAGTACAGAAGAGTTTGAGGGCCACAGGAGAGAAAAAAAAATCAGATGAGGAAGATTTTTTTTTTCATTATGTTGAGAAATGTCAAGAATAAAGACGGAATACTCCAAAATGCTATTGGAGTTAGTGGGGCAATTATATATTTTCAGCATACTACAATTGACGTGCATGTATTGGGACATCCTAAATTGTTTTCTGGCATAATCAATAGTATGGAAGTATGGGGATTGGAACGCAGGGTTAGTGTCTTGTAATGAGGATGTGTAGGTGCTGCAAACGCCAGAAGCCTTTTTCCATATGAAGACTTCTTGTTGTTTTCACAGTTTAAACACATCTTTGGAGGTTCAGAGTTTGTGTGCTATACCTGTTTGATCATTTGTCCATTGCTGCTGAACACAGCCAGTGGTGTGCCAGTGTTGTCAGAAGCGATGTAGTATTCCTCTCCACTGCTCACCTCCATGGCAAACAAATGGCCCTGATCATGACAAGAGAGACACTCAGTAAATCTGTATGTTACAGACTAAGGTTTTGCCATACGTTGTTAAAATAATATGTATCAGTATTCAGGTACCACAGGAAACAGAATTGAATACATAAGACAAGTATTTGGTTAGGTACAAGGCCCATCTGTATGTGTGTCCCTGCTGCCTATACCTGCAGGTCATAGTAGAGCGAGGAGATCTCTGAGCTGGAGTGGTTGAAGATGTGTGTGACTCTGGTGGGGTGGTTGAGGTCTGCGTAGAAGAACTGAAGGTGCTGTCCCAGGCTGTTCCTGGAGGACACCCTGCGGCCCAGCCCGTCATAGTGGTAGACCAGGCTCCAGCCCCCGGGGCCCCTGTTGTAGGCCCTCAGCAGCTGGCCTTTGGAGTTGTAGTCAAAGACATCCGAGCCGCGCTGGCTGAGGAAGCCATCTTCGTCCACGCGGTACTGGACGTCTCCCAGGCGCGTGATGCGGTCTCTGAGGTCGTAGCGCAGCGGCAGGATGCGGGCGCTGTTCCCCGGGTTCAGCAGGTGGAGGTTACCGTTCAGGTCGTAGCTGTAGCGCCAGGTCGACCAGTCGTTCACCTGGATGAAACAAGATGGAAGTTTACTGAGTGATCTAAAGGTGTAGTGACAGTTTAAATGAATGGGTTTTTATTTTGAGCAGGTCGTGTCACTGAAAGATTCAAGACACGGCGGCATTAAACATTCCTTTAAAAGGCATACTCAGTCATTGTAATACAAATTGTCAAAATGAGCTACTCTTCGGGGCGCTCCGGTGGCGTAGTGGATAGAGCGCGTAATCATATCAATGATAGCTTGAAAATGCCAAAAAATTATCTTAAAAAAAAGAAGCTACTCTACTCATAGTCTCATAGCTATATGCCCATAGTGTTTATACACAGCTGTGGCTCTGTAAACGGCACTAGCTCTGAGCGACAATTGCAGCAGTTAGTATACACATAAACAAGCGTTCTCTGGATAACGTTCCCGCTCCTCATTCACTGCCTCTGTCAACGCTCCCTGGTTCCGCTGACTGTCCTTCCACTATTCCATTACAGCGATGTCATCTACAGGTCCGCCCGTAGAGGAGCACTTGAGCGGCTTAACGTCCTCTGTCACTCGCATCGTTTGCAACTAACGCCCGTACAGGACCCATCACTGTGACCTCTACACCTTGGTACACTGGCCACCCCTGGACATCAGGCGCAACATGCACTGGCTGATACTGGTTTTTAAAACTCTTCTAGGTCTCACTCCTACCTATCTAACTCAGCTTCTTCACCTGCGCCCCCACCCTACACACAACACCCGTTCTGCCCCCCTCATTCTGTTAAATGCTCCTAGGGCATACTCCTCCCTGGGCCGTTCCTCCTTCCAGTTTGCGGCTGCTGACAGCTGGAACCAACTTCAAAAATCCCTACAGTTACAATCCTTTACCTCTGTTAGACTCTTCAAACAGGCCCTAACAACATGTATAAAGCACACCTGTAGCTGCTTCAGTCTAAGCTCACCGTGATCTAGTACATTTATCTATTGCTATGCTGTATGTTACTGCTGTTTGTCTAATTTTGTTGCTATGTTGAATATGTTATTGTTGTCTATGTGTGATTTTACTGGCTATAGTTCAGTGTTGTCTTGTTCTCTCCCTCTCCCCTTTCCCCCCAGGAGGTCATTCACCTCCTACCAGGCCATTGCTTAAATAAGACATTGTTTCTTAGCAATTGTTGCCTGTTTAAATAAAGGTTGATGATGATGATGATGATGACGTATACCACCTTTAACTGTGTGTGCATTTAAAAAAAGAAATGGGCAAAGGTTGCTTTTCAAACACTCATAGTCAATGGAGAATATCAGCCAGCCTCCACCGACAGTCAGAAAATAAACTTTACAACATCACTGAACGCCCCTGTGTACTTGTTGGGACGTGTTTGTTTACCACATTATGCTGCGCTCTATATATTCATATTAGAATCAATCACATACTGGAAGGAAACCTTGCAAACCACCACAGATGTGCCTGGCAATAGGTCAACGCTATCTATTTGCAAAGAGTGGCCTTTGCCATTTCTTCTTGAAGAAATACACGCACAGTTGGCTTGGATGGCTTCTGTCACCTTTTTCTTGAACCCCCACAGTGAGGCAACGATGGAACTACTCCTTTAAGGTTGTACACAGATCAGACAGAACAGTCACCTTGACACCACTGAGCTGGCCGTCTCCATCATAGTCGTAGCGATACTGAGTGGTGTTGGCGTAGGGCCCGATCTTCAGCTCTCTCTTCACCACCCGGCCCATGCTGTCGTACTGCACTGTCATCCAGTACATGAGGGAGCGGAAGATCTCATACTGCACCTCCTTGATGCGCCCGTGGGTGTCAAAGTGCTTACTCAGCGTCATGACAGCAGTGGTGATGATCTGATTGATGTCGTAGTAGATGACCCCAAACTTTCCAAAGTGTTCCACCTGTAGGAGGGGATGGAAGGGTTGACAGACAGTGAGCCACGTTTAACACACTGTTTGTTCTGTAACGTTAAAGGTGGATTCAGCCATGCTGGAGAACGCTTGGTGACAAAATCACTTAAAAAAAAAAAATCTAAATCAGTGAATATGTCCATACGATCCTCAACCCGTGGTTACTGTGTGTGCACTGAAAAATTCAGTGTTAAACTGGAAGGAAAACAAAGGGTTTCTAAACAGGGGGCCCAACGTAGTCCACCGTAGCTAGCGACATGCCCGTATACAAAGCTTAGGCTGTGTATTAACACTGGATTTATTTTTTAGCACACACACACACACACACACACACACACACACACACACACACACACACACACACACACACACACACACACACACACACACACACCACACACACACACACACACACACCACACACACACACCCACACAAACACCACACACACACCACACCACACACACACAACAGGTAGCGGATTGTACGGACATATTCACTGATTTTGACAAAAAGGGATTTTGACAACAATGGCTGACTCCACCATTAAATTGTTACACACATCATTGCCAAAAAAGGGATGAAAAGAGCGTTTAGACTTGATAAATGTCTGCACCTTTCCAGAGATCTCGTCGTATCGGTAGAGGTCGACGGGCAGCGGCGTCTCACTGATGACGGGCTTCATGCTGGCGATACGGAAGCTGTTGTCGTGGTAGGTGTAGTCGAAAGCGTGCGTTGACCATGCCCTCCTCACTGAACCTGTAGATCTGTTTGTCTATGAGCGGGCCCATCTTGCGGTAGCGGATGGTGCAGGAGAAGCCCCCGCTCTGCAGGTTGACCATCTTCAGCACGCCGGCCGTCTCGTCGTAGCCGAAGGTGACGGCCGGTGCTGTCGTACAGGATCTCAGACAGCTTGGCCAGCTTGCCGTACTTGTAGAGCAGGCGGCGGCCCGTGCCCAGGTAGTGTGTGGCCTGGGGCCGGCCGTCCTCCGTGAAGTCATGGATGATGGAGGCGTTGCTCTCCGGAGGGCTGTACACGTTGCGGATGTAGCCCACAGACACGTGGGTGAACATGGTGTGGCGGGCCACGCTGGGCATGGTGACGGCTGTGACCCGACCCGACACATCAAACTCAAAGACATACTGTCTCTGGCTCTGCAGCAGCAGCACCATGGACTGAGGGCAGACAGGGATGTTAGATTAATACAACAGCATTATCAATGGGTGGCTGGCCTGCAGTGAAATAGCCCCAGTAGTCATTTTACTCTCAGCTGACAGCATTTGAATCTTTATAACCATGAAAATTATTAATCATTTCACTCAAGTTTTGCTATCCAAAAATGACTATTGGTCCTCGCTCTTGCCCTGCCTCAATCAAGAAATGATACCCAGATGAAAACTGTGAAGGAGGAATGGACTTACTTTATCGAGGTAGCTGTAGCTCCACACCTTCCCGTCCACAAAGGAGCGAGACAGAATGCGTCCCTGGGAGTCAAACTCTGTCCTCTCACTCATGCTGCCCCTCTGCAGCCCCACCAGCTGTCCTGTGCTGGAGTAGGACACGTTGACCACGGCCAGGCTGCTGCTAGGCAGCCACATAGCAGGCCGGCCCTGGGCGTCATACATGATGCGCAGCGTGAACTTGCGGTGGTCATCGTAGATCTTCTCGGTGCGCGTGTTGCGGTCAAAGTCAATGGACAGAAGGTTGCGTCCATGAGCCTGGAAAGGTTAGGGTTAGGTGTTAGGGTTAGGGTTAGGCCAGGTTCATTTGAGGAAAAGGCTTTTACTTTAGATTTGGTGTAAGGTTGAGGAACTACTTTTCTTTTTTCCACTAAGATTTATATTGCATTTGTATTATATGCAAACATACAAATATTTACAACAACCCCCACCCACGGACCAACCCAAACAATCTTTGGACAGACGAAAATAACGATAAAAAAGTACAGGAATGAAAAGTACATAATGACTATTTCACCTTAATATAATATATATATATAAACATTGGAAAGGAGTAGCTTAATGGTTACCATACGGACATTTAAAGTTTCAAAGTGTATTGAAGGAGAAATGAAGGAGAGTTCAAGTGTAAGGCCCTCTCAGGGAACATTGAGGTTGAGGAACTATTTTCACTGATACATAAAACATCTGCACTGACCCGTAGCTTCCTCCCGAACACAGTGACCTTGCCCTTGGTCTGCTCTTTGCGCAGACGCCATTCGATGGAGTTCAGTCCGTTGTCAGTGGGCAGCGTGATGTTCCTGCGTCCGATGGTGGGGCTGACAGAGCCAGCCAGGATGTGGGGCTCCGTGTGGAAGCTGATGCCCATACCGTTGGCGTACATCACTCTCAGAGTCCCATTGTTGCAAAGTTGGTAGCTGTTCCTCACTTGATCTGTAGGGGGAGACAAACACACACACATTTATATTAATATATCGGAAAGCAGCCACTGAGGGATCAGATGAATTCTACTGTAGCCTTTGAATGATAGAAAATAAGGATGGTCAGACCCTAAACCCAACACATCCATAACCTGAAGTATTTCATTGGGTTCAGACATAATCAAAAAGTGTCTATTTTAGGGAAGTAATCCTGTACTATTAAAATGTATTCTTTAGTGATACATCTAGAGTTAACCAGGTCCTAGGCAAAGTATAGATCATGTGTTTGGCTTCTTCTCTGTACTTTTTTTACAGTTGTATTTCATCTTCTTTTGAGATGTGAGGAGATATGAAAAGAAAGAATCAAAGTTGGTGAAAACGTTTTGGTCTGGACCAAATGCTCAGTGCCTTTAAACCTAGACAATGTGTTTCTCTTTTAGAATGACATTGCATGATCTTCTGACATAATCCACTCCAAACCCCTCATCACCATGGCTAATATTTCCTCCATTTCTTTATTCTCCCTTAACACTTTTTACATTGAGGTCGAGGATAAAGGACTTTTACTGACAATAATAACAATACCTATTGTGTGTGCCCTTCTGTATGAAACATGTAGTTCACTAGAAAAGGGAAAATCCAATCACAGATCTAGAGTCAAGATCAAGTCCAATGAAATATGCAAGGCCATGTATCCTATTGAAACCAACTCCAAAAGGCTTTGAATGACAATAGTCAGGATAAACTAACATCTCTCTATATTATCCTACTATCTCTACAGTGTAATGACTTATTCTCAAACACATGAATGTGAATAGATAAGCCCCGTTCCTAATGCTTTCCTCTGATGTCTGAAAACAGTCTGTCCTTATCACAGCAATGTGATGTTGAACGTAAGATAAAATGCTTTTGGGCTCAGAGATATCAAGGCAGATCCAGAGGGTTTTGGTTTTCATTTAGTAAAAGGTGAGGGGATCGGACTGCGTGTCCCTTTGAAGCCCATCTATAAATGACAGTAATCCATACGGCCAATTTGTAATAAAGCTGCAGGCTCTTTTTTAACAATGCCTCAAACAGACAAGTCAAGCTTTTTCCATTGGCAGCAACCAAGCCTTTAGATAAATCTTCTGTGCTCCCTCTGTCTGAACAAGCTTGTAATAAAACAGGAGCGAGGGAGAGAGGAATAGAGAGAGAGAGAGAGCTGGAGGGGCAGAGGAGAATTCACTGCGCTATACCAGTTAATGAAGAGAGCCAGAAAAGAGCGGGAAGAGAGGGAGCTGGTTAAGTGAGTATGTCAGCAGAGAGCCCTTCTGCTGCTGCTGCAGCCCACACAGTGCAGAGCTGAACCTTAAATGACTTACAGCTCCGTGAACAACTCTCTCTCTCTCTCTCCCTCTCTCTCTCTCTCTCTCTCTCTCCTCTCTCTCCTCTCTTCTCTCCTCTTCGCTCTCTCTCTCTCTCTCTCTCTCTCTCTCTGTCGCTCTCTGTCTCTCTCTCCCTCTCTCTGTCCTCTCTCTGTCTCTCTCTCCCTCTCTGTCTCTCTCCCTCTCTCTGTCTCTCTCTGTCTCTCTCTGTCTCTCTCTCCCTCTCTGTCTCTCTCCCTCTCTCTTCTCTCTCTGTCTCTCTCTCCCTCTCTGTTCTCTCCCTCTCCTGTCTCTCTCTGTATCTCTCTCTGTCTCTCTCTCCCTCTCTCTCTCTCTCTCTCTCTCTCTCTCTCTCTTCCACTCCGCAGCGCAGGTGGATCCCTGAAGACATCCACACTTACTCATGTGAATGCCTTTCAGACTTCTACAGTACGCACTCTTACATTCCTACTTCTGTCATGCCACATGCACTGGTCAAGGGAGAAGGAAGGCAATTATTTTTCTTCTTCTTCTTCCTCTTTAAAAGCAGACCAAAGCTGAGGGATGATGGGAAGTGTTTGAGATGTGTATTTGGTATGTGTGTGCTGTGTGTGTGTGTGTGTGTGTGTGTGTGTGTGTGTGTGTGTGTGTGTGTGTGTGTGTGTGTCTGTTTGGGGAGAAAAAGCTTGAGGGATGGAGGAGGATTCACTTAACTTAACATGAGTTAATGAATTTGGCTGTGATGATATTGAAACGCAGGATGATCCCAGCTGGGATTTAACAACTATATATTAGTCATTTGACTCCGTGAGAGGGAGTGAGGGGTAGGGAAAGAAAATCATCTCCTGGAGCATGCACATGAGAGTGAAAATTACAAGAGCAGTCGATTAAAAAAGGCACCAGGCTGAAGCATACAGGATTCACCATCACAGACCCTGGCTGCGATTGTCAACGGTAACATTAAGAAGTGGGAGAATCTGTGTGTATCCATAAAACCTAAACACAGACACACTAACGTCACTTTAAAAAAAGATTAAATTAACCTTTAACCATTCAAAATAACAAATGAACATAATTCATGTTGAATTTTGATTCATACTGCCAGTGTTAGATGTTGACTTGAGCCCAGCATTTCCCAGCCCGAGCATGTATATTTAAAAATTCACGAGCGGCTCATTTTCCCCACTGCATATGCACTAGTATGCGCTGAGTGTGTGTGTGTGTACCTTGCACCACAGTGTAGGAGGCCTCCACCGAGGACAGGTTGGTGATGACAGTAACATCGTCGTCTCTGCTGGAGCTCTCCATGTCGATGTTGATGGAGCGCTCCATCTCCCGGTGCAGGCTGCGCACCATGCCCGTGGGATAGGTCACGTTGGTCAGCCGCCCCTCACTGTCATACCTGGGGAAATCATGCAGTGTAGGTGATTGGCAAGGCAAGAAGGATACGACAGTTCTGGGAAAAGCATATGTTCAAATAAAACCATCCGTGCACACTCCAAACCCAAGAGGAACAAAACAGGTAATCCAGAAAGAATGGTCTGTAGTTATAAAAGCTAACACTGGAGGGCAGCAGTACACTGTGTGGTGAGGTGTCTGATCAGTCATTGGGAATGCAGTGGAACAATGATGAACATAAAACCTGTAAAGCTCATTAAAGGTGACATATTCTGCTCATTTTAAGGTTCAAAAATTCTAATTTTGGTTTCTACTAGGAAGTGGTTTCATGGTGCAGGGTGCAAACAATCTGTTATATACTGTATCTCACAGTGCCATTGCTGAATCGCCTTTTAGCGCCTGTCTCTTTAAGCCCCGCCTTCCAGTCTGCTCTGATTGGCCCTGAATCTAACTGCCAGTTAGAATGATTCCAGGTGGAGTGCTAAGTTAGGTTGGTAATGGGGGGACATAACTTTTCCCCCTTTGACATCAAAAGGGGAGAGACATCTGACTAGTGTTTTTGAACAAAGGTTTTCAGAAAGGTAACGGTGGAGAAAGGAGGGATGGGTTTTTTGTTCTCATAGTCTGGTGACCTTTAAACCTACAGGCCAGATAGAAGGAGAAGTGGTGGAAATATACAAACATGCATCTGACACAGTCTGGCTATCACAGACACTCACTGGTAAAATGTGGTCCATCCTGTCTCATCAGCTTTGGTAGCCAGCAGGCCGGTGTTTCCGCTGTAGCCCATGAGAGCCACCTCCTGTCCCAGGGAAGACACACTGCGCAGCCCCCCGGTGGGGTCCAGACCCAGGGTCACCACCTGGTTCTCAGGCAGCAGCACCAGTCTGAGCAGGCCAGCTCCTCCTCCCTGGCCCTGGCCGTCTCTCCTCACCTTCACCGTGTTGTTACAGTTATCTGTCAGCACGGCCAGCTCTCCGTCCAGGCCGTAGGTGAAGTTATACAGCGGCTCCCCGGTCACCAGGCTAATGGTCTGGATGTGAAGACCCTCCCCATTGAAGACATACAGCTCCTGTTCCCTGGGCGAGGCCACCTCATACTGCGCAGAGGCTCCATAGCCCACGCTGGAGACAGCAGGGCCGGGCCGGTTGGCTCTCACTGCTCTGATGCGGATGTTGTTGAGGTCTGCGATGAACAGGCTCCCGTCAGGAGACACAGCCAGGGAGGTGGGGGAGTTGAGGCCGGCGTCGGGGGCGTAGCCCTCGTCACCGTAGAAACAGTTGCAGTTGACGTCGTTCTTGCAGTCGCAGTCGGAGGCAGTGCCGGCCAGCAGGGAGATCTCTCCATTAGTGCTCACCTAAAGGAAAACACACAGGCAATGGAAGAGCAGGCCCGGTCAATCAAGAGATTGTGTGTGTGTGTATGGGGGGGGGGGGCATCACTCAATGAAAGAAATGTATTACCAAAAGAAAAATTCATTTTCAGTTATCAAAACAGAGGAATGGAAGAAGAAAAAAAGAAAAAGAAAGTGCCTGAACTGAATGTGGCGTCTGGAGATATGAAAGGAAACAAACAGCCATACAGCAGACCAGCTGGACTGTCACTGCTGCCACCCAACAGGCTCTGAGCCCTCCATCCCATACCTGTCTCACATACCTGTCTCACTCTGTTGATCTTCTTCTCGTCTGTCTCAGCGATGTAGAGGATGCCGGTGTGGGACAGGGCGATGGCTGTGGCGCTCTCCAGGGCTGCGTGTATAGCCAGCTTACTCAGGCTGTAGTCGATACCTGGCACCTGACAATGCATGGGCCGCCCTGCTATGATGCTAACCTGCAGGCCACAACACAGAACCTCACATACTGGACATACATATCCAAATCCCTTCAGTGATTAACTTACTGAACTCAGACCGTAGTCATGTCAAATGATATTAGCCATTCATTTTTTTTGTCAGTACCTTTATATGATAACACATGTAATAATGTCTATTTATGATCTAATCTATCATTATTTTAGCTTAATATCTTTACCTTGCTGTCCTTCACAGATCTCAGTTTGTCTATTGTGTTTTTTGACATGTAACGTGTTAGTGTGATTGTGGATTTGCTAAACTGCAATTGAATTGCCCTTCTTGGGATCAATACAGTTGTCTAATCTAATGATATCTTCTTATCTAATGATAAACTAGTTATGGAGTCTAAGTGATTTGCCATTAAAACAGCACGGATGAAACTTTCCACGATGAAGTTCAATTCCAGAGAGTAGAATATAATATACCTCAAACTAATGAATCAGTAATGTTGCCACTGCTGCACAACTTAGAGAACTATGTTAGAAGTTGGACTTTTGCTTCTTAATTGGCTAGAGAGAAAGCCTAATTGGGACTAAATCCTGTGGAGCCATAAGTGTTGACCCTACAGGGTTCTGCAGTGGTCGTGTGCACAGACCTGGTGGTTCTCAGTGATGCGTAGGATGACATTGTTCTCCAGGACATAGAGAGAGTTATCCATGGGGTTGACTGCCAGGTCCGTGGGCCACTCCAGGCGAACCTGGTAGACAGAGACAAACGTTATGAGGGAGGAAGCCTTGAGACAGGATGCCAAGGCTCATGTTAGTCTCTTCATGGTTCTTTAAATGACTGCAGTCCTCAGTGTCTTTAGAGCCATCCATTAATCCATGGACTCTTTAATCTATCTGTCCCTGACCTCCAGCCTGGCATGTTTCCACACCATCTCCATAAAGGCTGTCTGAACCTCATCTGTCTCTCCATAACCTCTCATCTACACATAGACTGATTACTGGCATTTTGAGATAATGTTCATTGGCCCATATCTGTGCTCACGAGGCAGATTCAAAAATATACATACAGTGTATATATATATATATATATAATATATATATATATATATATATATATATATATATTATATATATGCTGCTGTGAAGACACTGCAGGCAGCCTCGTCAGTGGAGTGTGGCTGTGGAGTAATGTTACCATTTATTTCATATTTAATCCAAATGTTTACCTCGTATTCTATCCTTATTTTCTATTTCAATAAATCCAGGTGGAGTCAGAAGTCAGAAGTCCCTTGTGGCAGTATTTAAGAAAGCCAACACCACGGAAGGCCAAGTGAAATAGACACTGTATATTTCTTGTTTATTTCATTTTACATTTAATAAAAGTTACTTTAAGTTCAAAATAAGTGCGTGCTACCTGGCTGACGTCCATGCTGTTGTCACAGCTGAGCGGCCGTACTGCGGTCAGGTCGTTGGCCCCCAGCAGAGTGGAGATGATCCCGTTCTGGTCCACCTTACGGATCATGGTGGCGTCCACAAAGTACATCAGACCATTCTTATCCACCGCGATGCCTGTCAGAGTGGACATGGAGGACCGTGATGACCAGTCAGAACTCAAACATTTTTCAAAGTCAATTAAAGCTCACTCTCTTTCCAGCAGGATGAGAATGGATAGAAATGCCCTGACAGCTGAATGGCTCAATGCCTTATCCAATGAGAGAGAGAGAGAGAGAGGAGAGAGAGAGAGAGAGAGAGAGAGAGAGAGAAGAGAGAGAGAGAGAGAAGGAGAGAGAGACGAGAGAGAGAGGAAGAAGAGAGAAGAGAGAGAGAGAAGAGCAAAGCGATAGAACGGGCATTGAACTATTAGAGAAGTCTAAGTTTTTCTCATGAGGGAAATGGTAGACTGCAAGCAGATTCTTAGGAAAGACCAGTGATCTATTGCACTTATTTTTGTCATCCATTCCTTTCATTTCTTTCTCGGTTTTAGCATCTAGCAGTATAATGCTGCTGTGTCAACCTTGTGGGTCTACCTAGGCAGCAGGCATCCAGACAGCTGTGTTGGTTCCAGGCAACTGTGCCCCACAATAACTTCCTAAGTCACACTGAGATGCACAACAACAGATGAAGGATACAGCGAAGGGCACAGAGCAAATGAGAGGTAGAGAGAGATAGAGAGAGGGAGAGGAAGATGGAGAGAGAGGGCAAAGGCTGGTGTGTGCACTCGCTGACTTTGCCTGGTAAGACGGAATCAGTGGCTCATTGTCTTCTCCTATATCGTATCTCTTCCACCTTCTCTCACTGACACACCGCACACACACACACACACACACACACACACACACACACACACACACACACACACACACACACACACACACACACACACACACACACACACACCACACACACACACACACACACACACACACACACACACACACACACACACACACACACACACACACACACACACACACACACACACACACACACACACACACACACACACACACACACACTGTATATATGATAACATCCACAGTCCCACATGCGTGTCACCCACCGACTGGGGGAAATGTGATCGCGTGACATTCTTGACAGTTTGGTGTCACAATGTTCTATGATCCACAAAAATAATTCCATTAATAAGTTGAACATGAAGCAGGTTGATAGACTGTCTGTCTGTTCTGCTTTAGTTGAGTCACAAGATGGGCACGTTGTGAAGAAGAAAGAAAGACAATCTGACACACCTATATGTCTTTTTAACTGACATAAGATTGTAATGCACAGTAAGTGTTCATGAGAAACAATCACAAAGGCGCTTTTAAAATGCTATTCATTATTTGAACAAGAAGAACATCTTAAGAATGAAGTTAAATGCAACACATTGGGATACTGTACAATTATCATGGTTGTGTTATCATAACTAAAATTATATTTTTATTGACCTTATTGCACTATTGGGCTACAATTAACCATTGGATTAATTATAATTAAATCCATCAATATATGGGTTCTGATTGATAAATAGTGGCAAAAATGCCAGACACAATTTCCCACAGCCTAAGGTGACATCTTTGAAATTTCTTGTTGTAGTCTGAAAAACAGTACAAATCCAAGAGATGTTCAGTTTATAATAATAATAATAATAATAATAATAATAATAATAATAATAATAATAATAATAATAATAATAATAATAATAATAATAATAATACATTTTATTTAAAGGCGCCTTTCATGACTCTCAAGTAATGATAATGATATGAAACAAAGTAAAGCCGCGAACTGACGCATTTGAATATCATTTAACAATACAAATGTAGAATGATGTTTTTCTTCTTGACCTTTGGGGCTCATAAGAGTTGCTTCAGTAGCTTTCCCTCCGTCCCCACAGCGCTCATCAAAGGGCAGACACTGCTCCCCGGTGCCAGCCACCACCTCTGCATTGTCGGACAGCAGCCGGCCTCCTGTCAGGAGCGCACGCGGTAGATCCTCCGCGAGTTGGTGTCTGAGATGAACAGAGCCCCAGACACTGGGTCCACTGCCAGGAAGTACTTGTGGGTTGGGTTATTACTGAGGAGGCAGGAAAAATAAATACACATGATTATTATGTTATTGATTATGTCGCTTGCTTTTTCACTGAAGACAATGAAGCGCTTTTGCTGTTGTGCTATGGTGTACAACAATAGAAAAACTTGGAATGTATGGTCTTAATAATCTTACCTGTGTCTGAAGTCTTTGTTTCTTCAAGGGGAGAAAGGGGGAGATAAAAGCACAACAAAACAAGTGTTAACTCACACAGTGCGGAGGAGAGCAACCTTACAGAGAGCTAGAAGACAAAGCTGTCTGGGGCGTGAACAGGGAATTCAACCATGGGTATAAAAGCACTCTGGAGAAATGATAACTAGTGCACTGCATAATTCTTCTTTGCCATCCCCAGTGTCTCGCCTTATTTTTCTCTTTATCATAAAAGGACCCAATCCTTTGTTATATGTACTAAAGCCACCTGGTCTATACTCAATTCTCTTCTTCTGTCATCTTGCTTTAATCTAACCAGCCCTTCTTAAAATCTGTCAGTACATACAGACGACCTCTATATCTATCTGCTTTACAACCCATTCATGTTTTACTTCTCCCTATTTCTTCTTTAAAACACTGGATTCTTGTTGTTTGTGGGTGTTGTACCTTAGTTCCAGGATGCCAGTTGTGTTCATAGATGGGTAGACCCTGCGTACAAAGTTGAGGTCCCCGACATAGAGGCTGCCGTCGATGCCCATGGCCAAGGCCACCGGCGCCAGCAGCTTGTTCCCGTCTGCCAGGCCGTTACAGCTGGGGCAGGAGATACTGCGGCGCCGCCCGTTACCCATGACACTGCTCACTACCGGGGGCTGCTCCGTCACAAAGATGTTCTCTCCACTGCCCTTGTGGAGGATGCCTGGACAGGGCACAGGGGCACAGAGACACTGCTCAGGATTTCACAAAGAGGATCTCTGGTGACATGCTGCATGGCAACATAAGCTATTTTCTTTTAGCCACACTAGGGATGGCTCTGTCGGTCCACCACTTTGGTCAACACTTAAATACATTTTACAACGATTGTATGAAAATAGCAATTCAATTCTGTCATTCATTGTCCCATGAGGGTTGAATGTACGGACTTTGCTGACCCCCTGAATTCTAATCTAGTGCCATTATGAGGTTGGCATATTTGTGTGAGTAGGTTTGAATGTCTCGACGGAGAATTGGTTGGATAGCCATGTATTATGGACATCCATGCCTCTCTGACAGTGAATTGTTATAACCTTGACAATCTCTTAGCTCTGATGTAGTGCTATCATCAGGCCAGACTTAGTATTTTTCCAGTTATGAGCTAATGGCATTCCTGTTATCCTGTTTACTTTGTGTACAGTGCTCATTAGAAGTCCATGCTACACATAAATGGTGAACATCAGGGTTCTAGTTTGTCACTGACAATGCTGAGAATAAAGTGTTAGCATGCTTATGATAGCATACAGCCCCTATATGGCAGTAGCCTACTCTCATAGTTGTGTTAATACATTTCACTTCTTCCATTTTGTTATTAGGTAAAAAGGATGATATTAAAGCTGTTTACTGGCATGAGTGTGCTCCTGTGTTCAGCAGTGTAGTGGAGGAGCATCTGATATTCTATATGGTGTAATACTATTATGTTTATGTTGTGTCCTCATCATGAGTCTATGATGTCTGAGCAACATGACTGAGTCCCTCTCACACACCACAGCAGAGCTCCTTGATCAGTGTCATACTAGTCAAGACAACAACACAACCGTTCCTGTGACAATGCTCCCTGGCAGGTGAAAAAGAGGTGTCTGGCAAAAACAAATGGGAACCAGGAAAAGCACAGCAGTGTCGTCTCCCCCCTCCTCAAGACAATAGCAAGTTTAGTGAGATACACAGTATACATGGGACGCATGGGGAACTGACTAAATATACAGTAGAAGAAAAAGGAAAAATAAATTGTGTGTGAAGGACAGATTGTGTGAGCGTACCACTGCGTGTGTTCAGTATGTGATGCTTGTCGAGGACCAGCCGCCCAGATTGGTGGGATCCAGTTCGTAGCCTTGCAGAATGGCTGTCCTCTTCTCCCAGAGGACCAGACTGGCACAGGACTCGTACTCATAGCCCACGGAGACTGCAGACAGGAGGGGGTGGAGTCAGGAGAGAGAGGGATGAAAAAAACCAACCAGACCAACAGAGAATACAGCAAAAGAAGAAACGACAGAGGAAGAGAGGCTAATAAGCAAAAACCTCATCAGAGCATCAACCTCCAAACTTTAATTGAGTTGTGAAAAGTGTGAGAAGACAGGAACTAGCTAGTTATCACCTGTTCCAAAGCTCACACCTAACTAACACTCTCACATGCAGCTAAATCAATTAAAAACATTGTTAATGAGACAGATTGCCCAGTCCTACAGGTCACACCGGATACAACAGGCAAACACTCCGCTGGTGGAACTTTACGCCCAATCATGCACATGTGCTGACATGAGTCTCCATTGATTGAGCTGAATGTAGTCAGGAAGAAAAGGGAGGAAAATGAGTTGAGGTAGATCAGTTGAGTCTCTGAGTGTCATGAATGTGTGTGTACATACTGTATGTGTGAATGCATGCTGTTGTGTTAAAAAAGAAAAGTGTTTGTTAACAAGTCGACTCCCACTTGAGTCACAGTGAGAGCGCTGTTGCCAGCACCTGTTCAGCTTCACTGCAAGCAATAATGTAGAACTCCATCTGAATCCACACCTAGCAAAACATGAAACCATGTACAGTATATGCTTTGTATTCTTTGATGAAATGTCAAAATACAGTTAATCTAGGGAACAGTGGGATCTTTGATTGAATGTATATTCCCAAACAGTATGCCCCTCATGATTTGAGTCCACACACTGAATCCCCAGATATCCTGTGCATCCGTGGGCTGACAGCATTGTGTGGCTGACAGCCTCTGTGAGCGACTGTGACAGCACAATGGAACTCCCCTGGACTGCTTGCTGCTCCAGTAGCTAACTGCTAACTCACCCTGATGGCAAATAACCCTTCAGCACAGTTACGGCTGGCTGGCTCAACCCAACGTGGCCTCCATGAAAAATAGACCTATGAAAAAAAGCACTTAATAGTGGCTACACTGCACAGTGGATGGATGGCAGGGTTTCTGGAGTATTATCTCTCCTTAAGGCTCCCTAATTAGCTCGTTCCCTCTGTCATAGCCAATCTTGCCTTACTGCTCAAGTTTTTAAGCAACTGGGAAAAAATGCCCCAAACCCCCTAACACAGCCTCTTATTCTATCCATCCCTTCCACTCACCAACAGCTTGGGAGAGCCCATAGACTCTCTGGCCGTATGCGTCGGTCTTATCCCAGATGTAGGAGTAGGCCAGATTAGGGGAGGCGTGGAACCACTTCTGGAAGAGGTGTCCCTCCACTGCTACCATCAGGTGGACCTTCAGCAGGCCCATGGACACCACAGCTGGAGTCATGGTCACCTTGAGCAGGGAGCGATAGCCCTGGGTCCTGGAGCTCAGGTAGCACAGCTTCAGGCTGGTGCCAGGCACCTCCATCTGCTCATGCAGAACCTGCACACACACACACAGCAGAGGACAGGAGAGAGAGGGATTAGGGGGGATTAGAGGGAGAGGGAGTAATGGGGGTCACGCTTCCACTGACGGCTGAAGGACCAAAAAGGGGAAAAAACAATGGAAGAAATAAAGAAATAGAGAAAGAGGGGTAGACATGGGGTAAAGCTATATGGAAAGGAAAGGAGATAGGAGAGACATATTCAGGTATACAGGAGAGTGGGAGGAGATTAGCCGGGCTGCCAGAGGTCAGTGGTACTGCACCTGTGTCTCGGGGATGATGGGTTTCTCCCCGGGCTTGGAGCTGAAGAAGGAGGAGAGAGGGGATGCAATCACAAGAGGGTCAGGCCTGACGAAGCCGCTCAGGTCGCAGCCTGGGATGGTGTTCTCTTCTGTCTTAAGCACCAGAGTGTCCATAGCATAAAACTGGCTCCAGGGCAGCCACACCGTGCGCTCCTGGCTCAGGAAGGGGGCGCGCTCCAACCGCAGGGTCAGTGAGGCACCACCGTTAGCTATCAGGTCAAACCTGGAGAGGTTTGCAAGAAGAGGGTTGGGAATGAGGTACAGGCTGGGAGTGCTCCAGGCTCATATGGAGTCATACACTGTCTTCTAATATTATAAACACTCCACTGCTTTAGGAATAATGCACTGATCAAAAGACCCACCTGGAATAAATGTTTCAAAATGATTTCAATAACGTACAACACACTAACAACATACATGACTAGACAGGCTGTGTAGACAACAGTTACAGCTCTGAAATATAAAGCACACAATGTTAGAACAATAGTCTCAGTGGCAAAGAGATTATGTTTTCCCTTAACCTCTTGTCACCAAACGATGGTTTAGCAGCGGTTAATGATTAGTATAGAAACAGGTGGCATTATGCATGTTCTGCCATTATAGAGGGTCAGGCAGGGACATGAGAACATGTTCATTCAAGTCACAAATCTGTTAAAGTGGTGAGTGCCTCTGAAATACAAGGTCAATTCAATGTTATTAGAGGGTCCCATTCTTTAGTGTCAGCTGGGCCTAACTGGGAGAGGAAAGGCTGCAAAGGAATCTCTGACAAATGAAGAAGAAGACCAGTGTGAGGACCCTGAGACAGGACAGACACAAGCTGAACATTGAGTGGAGGTCAGTCTGAAGAACCAGCCCATCCAAATCTAAGAAAAAAACCTGTTACAGACGTCTGCCATACTTCAATTCATTGTAACGTGTCGGGGGGAAATTGGGCAGAAAAGGTAAATGAATTCAGCCCTAAAAACTTCCTGAAACCGGTGTTCCTGCAGAAGGAAATAGAAAGACATGTCAGATGAGTTTGCCTCTTAAAGCAAAGTCCACATTGCTTTCAAAGTTTCTCTGGTTGGCCCCATGCTTTTATTGAGAGAGACATCCGCTGTTGTAAAAGCAATATGACCCGGTGTTCCTAAGCATTTGACTGGCACAGAATATTGCATTCTAGAAAGTGTTTGTCATATTTCCCTTCCACCCCCCCACCCACCCCCATTGTTGTCATTGTAATTTGAATGTTTTCCTTTCATTTTCTTATCACTTTATCACCTTTTTAAAGAAGATATTTTCACTTGTAGCATTTTAAATTCCCAGTTGCGTTGTGCTCCTGTGAATACCCTCTACTTGTGAAACACCCTTCTGTCCCTGGTGCTAACCATTCATGGCTGTAGGAGCCTGCTTTTACTGATAACATCATTCTAGCTTTATGATCTAATGTGACCTCATGTTATCTACTGTAACCTGGAGCCTATATGATGAGGTAGTCTGAGAGAGAGGGATGCTGAGTGGCTGTTTGTACATACATTCCGTCCTGCCGTGTCAGCGTGTATCCGTAGTGGGGATAGTTGACAAAGGACACGTTGACCCCGACCAGAGGGGTCCCATCTGTAGTCAACACCTGACCCCGGATCAGAGACACCAGACTGGAAGGAGAGAGAGAGAGAGAGAGAGAGGACAGTCAATCTACCAAGCCTTTCAAAAAGCATCCATCATACGCTTTGACTCATCTCACCAGCTGTCAATCATCCAATTTGCACACTAATTGATATGGCTCTGCTCGTCCACCACTCATTAATCACTAAGACTCATCTGCATTAGCTGCATGTCAATCTCCTCAACAAACCATGACGGATATGTGTGTGTGTTTTTGAGTAGGACTGTGTGTGTGTGTGTGTGTGTGTGTGTGTGTGTGTGTGTGTGTGTGTGTGTGTGTGTGTGTGTGTGTGTGTGTGTGTGTGTTTGCGCATGTGTTGTGTTTGCACCCCCCACAGAACCACTACATAATATATACAAGTATTATTATTATTAAAGAATGATCACATTGATGAATGACGTCCTTTGAAACATCTGATGTGGGCATGATGTTTAGTTAAAGCCCCGGAAAAAATTAAGAGACCAGTCTGGATTTTTCTTAAATCTTCATCTCTACATTACTTATTGAAAATGCTCTAAATGACAATATTCTTATTGTGAATTTGGTAGAAATGTTGTCAGTAGTAGTTTATTTTATAAAATCAAAATGTTCATTTAACTCAAATGTATGCCTATAAAGAGTAAAACAAGACACACTGAACATTTGGAGTGGTCTCTTTTTCCAGAGAGCTGTATGAAGCGAGCATAATCAGCACCATGGACAGCGCCGGGGAGCTTTCATACATCTACGGGGAGTCTTTGCTTTGACTGCAGGGTTAGTTAAGGTCTCGGCTGGCTCTGTGAACTCTAGTCTATTTGATATTTGTGTTATTCAATCTAGAGTCAGGCTATTTTTCATTGCACTTTATTTATTAACATAATGCCAAACTTTCCCAGAGCATCAAAGGGGTACTATTCTCTAGCATCTAATCCCACAAGAAACACAATCAGTCTTTCAACACTATAGGCAAACTAAAAAGCAAACCACTCTAGCCATCAGAGGGTGAAAAAAAAAACATCATTGCAGACCCTATCCTGCATTTAGTATTCATTCCATCTGTTAGTACATAGTAAACGTTTGAATATTAATATGTGTCTATGAAACATAAAATACATGACTGACTCAGGGACGGGAACATTAATCAATCTAGTCAAATCAGATTTGGGGCGGCCTGTTGTTAACCCATTGGATGGTATTGTAAACCTCTTGGTCGTGTTAGCTTGAGAGTCATAATATTGAGCAGAGCCATACCATGGCTTGGGCTGTGTTTCTATTAGGGATGTCCATGGTTAACTGGTTAACCGTTAACCGTTAAGAAGATCTTTAACCGGTTAATACTAAAGGTTAAATGGTTAAAAAAAAATATATATCTTAATTTCTCTGAAATCCGGACTCTTATTTTGATATCGCTAAACCGGATGTAAGAATGCCAACTGTCGGTAAAGAATGAAACGTGTAGGCTACGCTCAGCTTTATAATAGGACCATGGTACGCTCCCAGTCACAACTTATGGTCACAACACTCCCATATGTTTGCATAATTTAATTAACAGCGTGGGCTCCCGCTAGCTTAACATAGCGCTAGCATTAGCCTTCTTGAGGTGGATGCTGTCCTGCATCTATCACCGTCTCAGTGAGTGTGTGAGGGAGTGACAGACAGGCAGTGAGTGCCCCTGCACAGACACAGGTCTGCCATGATTGTGTGCCAGGATCAACAGCGAAACTCCGTCAACAAAAGCGTTAAGTATCGTTATGCAGTACTGATAACATCGGCGCTTATCAATATTACGGTCTTTCAAAATGTTGCCCCGTGCTCTGCACTACTTAGCACCGGGTTTCGGTAGGCTACCCATCCCCTAAGCCTGTTTGTGTGTAAATGTCCCGGCCTTTTCAGTCACTTATTTCACTTTCTGCTCCTACATTCGCATACTACACCTCTTCTCACAACAGACAAGGTGCCGTGTGAATGTCAAAATGTAGGCATTTAAATTGGCTACTGGTCCCTGAATTGTTTTTAAATTAATATGCCGGTCCTTGGAACAAAAAAAAGGTCGGGAGCCCTGCTATAATGCTTCATGTATTTCACTATTTTAGGCTACATTAAATCTTAAAGGTTAACCGGTTAATAACCTGTTAATTCTGGTGGTTAACCGGTTAAAGAAAAAATTCTAAATGGCCATCCCTAGTTTCTATATCAACTCCCTTATTTTACGCAACACTTTTAGAAGCCAAACATCCCCCAAAAGTGCCTTCTGAATGCAATTTAAAAACTACAAGCTTGGCATCTCAGATCTGTGATATCTTTAGTGAGGCAGTTGACACAGTGTGATGAAGGGACACAGCATTTTCCAATATGGAAAATAAAGTGAATAAAGTTGTTTATTAATGACTAGGTGTAGTCTTTGTGTGCTAAGGTGTCCCCGCCTCACCTTGAGTTGAAGGGGTTGTCTCCAGGCAGGACATGGGTGCTGTCCCGCCCCAGAAGCATCTTGACGCGGTCGTAGAAGGAGCGGACATGGGGCTGGGCCGTGGGGCTCTGCTGGATGACCTGCAGAGGGTCCCTGGACCCCCTGCACAGAGGGCTGTTCTGACAGGGGCTCTGGATGCAGCAGTCTGGGTCCATGCAGTCTGTTAGTCCGTCTGACACAGAGACAGCAGAGCAAATTAAGGAATGCAACAACAAAAAAACACCCCTACTTCTTCTAGCGTCCTGTTTCGCTACTTATGACATCTATTGCAGTATGTCCGTCCTGGGAGAGGGATCCCTTACTTTGTCGACTCTCCCTGAGATTTCTCAATTTTTAAAAATCCCGATAAAGGGTTTTTTACTGGGAGTTTTTTCTCAGCCGAGCTAAGGGTCTAAGGGCAGGGAAAGTAAAGCCCAATGAGGTAAATGTTTATTTGTGATATTGGGCTATACAAATAAAACTGACTTGATTTGATTTGGCTTGATTTAATATTTTGATAATCTTTGATGCTCTCAGAGAAGAACGTTTAATTTAGCCATTCCTATTGAGGGCTCTTCTCATGAGACCTCAATCTAAAGTCTATGGTTTGGTGGTAATTATTCCTTTAACAAGCAAAGAGAGAAGGCCTTCTGAACATTATTCTTCATTCACCTCCTTCGTTGTCCTTGTTGTCAGCGCAGGAGGTCTCCATGGCCACACTGCAGCCAGGACCCCTCCAGCCCGTCTGGCATTCACAGTGCCAGCTCTGCTGTCCCATGGTGCACTGGCCATTACCGTTACACAGGTTAGGACAGCCGTCTGCAGGGAGACAGAGAGAAGCAGGGTGATGCTGGTTGGGTTTATCACTAATGAACACACACACACACACACACACACACACACACACACACACACACACACACACACAACACACACACACACACACACACACACACACACACACACACACACACACACACCACACACACACACACACACACACACACACACACACACACACACACACACACACACACACACACACACACACACACACACACACACACACACACACGCTCATATTTTAATGATAGACCAGTGAGTCTCATACATACTGTAAGTATTGATTGTTCACAAATCTGTTTAATTCAGCAGGTCAATTTCCATGCACACCTTCTCCTCCGTATGTCTCTACACCTCTGGGATGGTTGCTGGTGGGTGGGTATGTGTAGACAGAAGTGGATAGACTGTTTCACCTACTTGAAAGAGTCCCACCCAGCCATCACTCTCTCACTTATGATTCAGTGTAGGTAATGGGATTCTGATGGCTGAGATCTTTTTTGGCATTTTTCATGCTTTATTGATAGATTGAAGAGACAGAGGTGAAATGCGCCCTACCAACTGAGCTAAGGGCGCCCCCAGAGAGTAACACTTTCTCATGAGAGAATGAGATTATGTTCAAGGGTGTGTGTGTGTGTGCAGGGCAGTCTATGAACTAATAAACCTTGGTGTTAGCTTATGCAAAGAGCCCTACCAGAATCAAAGGCCCTGGAGCCAAGAAGGTTCTGTAACTAGCACTTTTACACAGAGTAAGATGAGAAGATTGACACCACCTTTATATTTGTCCATTTATATGAGGCTGGAGCATAGCAGTCAGTTAGCTTAGCTTAGCCGATAGAGACCGTAAAACAGCTAGCCTAGTATTGTCTGAAGGCAACACAATCCACCTACCAGAACCTGAAGCTCACTGATTCAAATGCTATATCTCTTTCCAAAAATGGTTTTTTTTCTTACACGTGTAGTTTTGTGCGGAGCTATTTCTTAGCTGGGAGCAATTACTTCCTGGAGGCCTTTTGTCAATGTGTGGGTTCCAGCCAACATAGACTCCTGGAGGTTATTGTGCATAGCCAAGAGAAAGTCCTGGCTGTACAATACAAACTTTTACTTTTTACTCTTCTTCAGACGAAGCCAGGCTAGACCTGTCCCCCTGTTTCCATTATGATATGCTAAGCTAAGCTAAGTGGCTGCTGGCCTTTAGCCTCAAATTCTCAACATGCTTCATATCTTCTCCAACTCTCTTCAGGATAGAGCATCTTAAAGCATTTCCCAAAAGGTGAAGCAGTTACTAAAAGAGTACAATTACGTCTATATTCTAAATAATTCCACTAAACTGGGTCTAAATAAAAACCACCGCTACACGCCAAGTTATACATACATTTGTTTCGGAGAGCAAACTATTTCGATATTACATTTGACTGTTTAATAAAAAGAATTAATATAGGCTATATTTTTCTATAATTAGTATTTTATTGAGTTTTCTTACACCACCATCAATATCTTTTTCTAAAAGTCCTTTAAACTCCTGGCCTGTCTTACCATTTTCCCATAAGTCATGCCTTAGCGCTAACACCAAGACTGTGTGTTTGCCTCTTTATAATCTATCTAGGAGAAAGGCAAAAAAAGGCCTGATGACACACAGTGAAAAGGTTTTCTCCAGCAGCAAAAAGAGCTTGTCACAGTGATTTGCTCTTCAATAAATGAGGGAGAAACTCCCCCGGGAAATGGAGGCAGAGACTGGGTTGACTGATAAAACAATAGGGGCATGCACGCAAAGCTTACGCACACCACACATCACACACACACACAACACACACACCACACACACACACACACACACACACACACACACACACACACACCACACACACACACACACACACACACACACACACACACACACACACACACACACACACACACACACACACACACACACACACACCACACACACACACACACACACACACACACACACACACAACACACACACCACACACCACACACGGCAAAACAAACACACCCTAGAGATATTACCTGACATTTCCCACTCAGCCGCAGAGTGAGGACGGATAGAATAACCCGTTGAGAGATTATGAATATGAAATGCTTTTCATTGAGTTCTCCTCAGTGGATTAATGAACATATTTTCACTCAAATTGCACTGCAGGATTTTGCCCCTCTAACAAATCGCCTCATCAATATGAATACGAATAGTGCAATCTAAACCCTGGCAGCAGCTACATTAACAGCCGTTTCACCCCAATTGGCATTTTATCATATGTCTCACACACCAAGCGATGAGGGCGAGTCAACAGAAAGCGCGCCATCTTGTTTGAACACTTAATACGCTGGTGTGTGTGTGTGTGTGTGTGCGTGTGTGTGTGTGTGTGGGGGGCGGAGGGGTTACCAAGAAGCTTAACAACGCTTTCTTTTTTAGCTCAACAAGACGAATCAAATCAAAGGTTTTTTTATCTTTAATTATGACCATTTTCTGCATCAGGGGACTGCTTATGATGCTGTATTAACAGTCGGGCTGGAATAGATTGTCCCCAAGTATTGAGCTCAGGAGAACAAAGGCAGTTAGCAGTGATTGCCTGTTAAATGGAGTTGCCATTTAAAAGCAGCCAAATACTCTTATGAAGCACCCAGACAGGACAATCCATAGCAGGCATTGATCAGGCTGCCTGGGCAGGAGCGGCACGCGGCTCCTCTCTCTTTAATGCCAGGGCCCAGTCGATACGCCCCTCACACTAACTAGAATAAAGTGGGATTTCAGAAACTATTAAGTCCACCCTCCCCACTAATGTAGTTGGACTCTGGTGAAATCCCCTTAAAAACGAGATGAAATTGCCTTTGGGTTATGGGTCAGCTCTCTAGCATGGTGTGTGTGTCTGTGTGTGTAAGTGTGTGTGTGTGTGTGTGTGTGTGTGTGTGTGTGTGTGTGTGTGTGTGTGTGACTGGATAGAAAAATATTCTGTGTGGGAGTCCGAGGAAGAAGTGGAGACAGAGACTGAGTGAAAGATGGACAGAGAGATAGAGAAAATGGATAGAAAGAATGAGAACAAAGTGCATATTAGAGTGCTGCTGGCTGAGTCAATGTTTGGTGCTGAAAAGTTCCAGCCTTCTGTCACTCCCCCCTCCCCCCTCCCCCCTCCCGTTTCCAGCTCTGTCAACTCTAAAGGTCAAACAGTAAAGGTCACAGCCATGAATCCAAGAGCACTGCTTCTAGATCAGTCATGAATACCTCCTCTTCTTAATACACAAGCTACGTTAGAAAAGACGTTGATCACTCTATTTTAGAGAGGAATAATTCAGGTTTCAAACGGGTTGTGAACTACAACCTCCACTCATGTGATAATAATAATAATATATTCAATTTATATATTAATATATTAGTATACTGTATGTAGATGTCGCAGTATAATAATTGATTTGATTGAATTTAATTGAATAGTTGCCTCAAATTGCCAATTTTGAATGAAAGTCTGCGCTTCATTATCAATATAATGTGATGTGATGTATTAACCCATTGATGCCTGATGCTGCGCGACAGGCAAGAGATACAATGATGCATCAATGGGTTAACACCAACCAGATCTTACACAGCAACTAGTATTTCAGCTCTGTTTTCACATTTTCATTGAATATATCACAATATATCGCACCAAGCATACAGGTGAAACTCGAAAAATTAGAATATCGTGCAAAAGTTCATTTATTTCAGTACGGTAATTCAACTTTATAGGTGAAAATAATATCTTATACAGACTCATTACATACAAAGTGAGATATCTGAAGCCTTTATTTTTTATAATTGTGATTATTATGGCTTACAGTTTATAAAAACCCCAAATTCAAAATCTCAGAAAATTAGAATATTACATAAAATCAATAAAAAAAAGGATTTTAAATACAGAAATGTCGGCCCTATAGAAAGTATAATCATGCACATGTACTAAGTACTTGGTTTGGGCCCCTTTTGCATGAATTATTGCCTAAATGCGGCGTGGCATGGACGCTATCAGCCTGTGGCACTGCTGAGGTGTTATGGAAGCCCAGGTTGCTTTGATGTGGCCTTCAGCTCGTCTGTATTGTTGGGTCTGGTGTGTATCATCTTCCTCTTGACAATAGTCCATAGTTTCTCTATGGAGTTCAGGTCAGGAGAGTTGTCTGGTCAATCAACACAGTAATACCATGGTCAGTCAACCAGTTACCAGTGGTTTATGGTACCGTGGGCAGGTGCCAAGTCTAGCTGGAAATGGAAATTGTCATCTCCATGAAGCTTGTCAACAGACAGAAGCATGAAGTGCTCTAAAATCTTCTGGTAGATGGCTGTGGTGACTTTGGACTTGATAACACAGTGGACCAACAGCAGCAGATGACATGATACCTCAAATCATCACTGATCCAAATTAAATGTTGCGTTTCATTTGGAAATCAAGGTTCCACAGTCTAGAGGAAGATTGGAGGGGCACAAAATCCAAGGGGCTTGAAGACCACTGTCAAGTTTCAACAGTCAGTGATGATTTGAGGCACAATGTCATCTGATGGTGTTGGTCCACTGTGTTATCAAGTCCAAAGTCACCACAGCAGTCTACCAGGAGATTTTAGAGCACTTCATGCTTCTGTCTGTTGACAAGCTTTATGGAGATGCTGAATTACTTTTTCCAGCAAGACTTGACACCTGTCCACAGTGCCAAAACCACAAGTAACTGGTTGACTGACCATGGTATTACTGTGTTGATTGGCCTGACAACTCTCCTGACCTGAACCCAATAGAGAAACTATGGACTATTGTCAAGAGGAAGATGATACACACCAGACCCAACAATACAGACGAGCTGAAGGCAATGACGGATTACCGCATGGGCAAAGTGGGCACATGTCCAGGGCCCTGGCCAATAGGGGGGCCCTTGATTTTTTTTTTTTTTAAATTTGACGGGGTTTCCCCCCTGGGAATGGGTCGTAAAAAGTTGGGTTGTTTTATATTCGGGGTCTTATATTCGGCCGGGACAAGCGTGTGTGCGCTTGGAGAGAGAACGATGTGTCTAGAGAAAAAAAGGCACGGAAATGGCCAAAGAGCTCCACATCCCCGCACTGAAATCAAAGCCTCGACTCATTATGTTGCGAGTCAACGTATCAGAGGCACGAATCGACAAAGCGATCGACCTACAGTGGCTTTTCTGCAGTGGCAGTTGTAGTGAGGAGAGTTTGCCAACTGCGCGTTCCCTTTACGCACCAGTACCAGTGTTACGAGCGAGGCGGTTGTTTCACTTTACAGTTAGTCGGCAGTGAGATTGGGGATTGGTGTATCCAGGCTCGGGACATGCAATCAGATCGCGGAGCCTGTCCCCTCGACACCCGTTAACGTGCAGGAATCCCCTGTGATCATTTAGTTTTAAACCACAGAGTGTGTTTGTCTCACTGTGAACGACACCAACACAGAGTTTCACCGGGTGACGCGCTGCCTCGCTCAGACATTGAGTGTAGGCTCCGAGGGGGGGGGGGGCAAGGGTGGGCCAAAAAGCAGGCGCAGAGATCTTACAAAGGCAAAAAAATTCTGCTCGCGCGCTTAGCGCGCGCTCGCATCTTCGGTGTCTCTGCCCTAATCTAACTGTTTAGTAGGTTTAGGCGCAAAGAGTCTCTTTATCTTGCGCAGCACCAGAGAGATTTTATAGAATTGTATTTCGCTCTATCTCTCTCTTTCTCTCTCTAGGCTGTGCGCTGCATTATAATGTGTGTGATTGTGGATTGCACGGTGTGCTAGTGCGTGTATTTGCGTGTTGTAGGGTCCATGGCTGGTTTGTGTCCAGGGCCCGTGGTCATGTTAATCCGTCCTTGGCTGAAGGCCACATCAAAGCAACCTGGGCTTCCATAACACATCAGCAGTGCCACAGACTGATAGCATCCATGCCACACCGCATTTAGGCAATAATTTGTGCAAAAGGGGCCCAAACCAAGTACTTAGTACATGTGCATGATTATACTTTCTAGAGGGCCGACATTTCTGTATTTAAAATCCTTTTTTTATTGATTTTATGTAATATTCTAATTTTCTGAGATTTTGAATTTGGGGTTTTTATAAACTGTAAGCCATAATAATCACAATTATAAAAAATAAAGGCTTGAAATATCTCACTTTGAATGTAATGAGTCTATATAATATATTAGTTTCACCATTTAGGTTGAATTACTGAAATAAATGAACTTTTGCATGATATTCTAATTTTTCGAGTTTCACCTGTAGTATCACAATGTATGGTGATACATCATGGCGTGACTCTATCGTATGGTGAAGTCCTTGCCAATACACAGCCCTATCCACGAGTTCTTTGACCTGTCTCCATGCTTCCTTTTGTCTCTATCTATTCTTCTTGCCTCTTCCCTTCTGTCCTGCTCCCTCCTTAACCCTGTTTTAAACCTTTTCTCTGGACCGGCTCTTCATAAGACAATGAGAGCTTTTCCATTAGCGTAGAGGCTGAGAGGACACTCTCAGGCAGTCTGAAACACTCAGAGGTTTAGCTGCCGGCCCATCTATTAAGTATTCTTATTGTGACAACTTGCCCTAGACCTGCACGCTCACCTGTTTGTGTCGTCACCTTAGCCAGCATTCTCTTTATTATCATGTGGTCTGACTGAACTGTTTCTAGACTAAGGTTGGATGGGATTGGGTTGTTAAAGCGAGCACTGGTACATTTTGAGATTTTTGTCTATTTAGCTTCCATAACATTTTTTTCAATACTCTGAACCAAAAATCTGAACTTCCAAAGCACATACAGTACATCAACTAAGCTTTCCATAATCATTCCTAGCCCTATTTTGAAAGTTATTAATCAAGGATTTCAACTGCTTTTAATTGTCGGATTTTTTATATATTTAGTTCTTAAAAAATTCATTTTTAAGATAGTATTTTTTTATTTTTAAAATTAAAACAAAACTGTATTCAAAATCTGTTCAGTTAAAACTTTGACCACTAATATGCTGTTGAAATCAAATTAAAACTCTAAACTCTTTATCTAGTGTTTTGATCTTCAAAGAGATACAACTTTTCAGAAAATTAGTGAGATATGTCAAATTTGCAAATTCATTCAAATATTTCTGCAACAAAAACATACTTTCTCACTTACTTACTTGTTCCCTATCCTACTACATGGCTACCACAGCCCAAACAGCACAGCCACCATCAACAGACCCAGGCTCCGTACAACACACACACACACACACACACACACACACACACACACACACCCCACCCCCCCCCCCCACACACACACGCACATGTTCACACAATTGAAATGCAGTACCCAAACATAAACCCACACACTCAACAGCTCTGTATTTTTGTCGGCACATTAAGGCCTCGCGTCAGTGGCCTATGAAATTCCCCAATTACCTGAAAAGTTTCTTACAGCTTTCATAATTTCCTTCTCATGTGAAGCAGATGTGTTAACGCATAACATGATTAGAATTCCTGAGCACAGTTATGTGTTTATGCTTCCGCATCAGAATTATAAAATTATAAAGGAAGACTCACACACACACACACACACACACACACACACACACACACACACACACACACACACACACACACACACACACACACACACACACACACAACACACACACACACACACACACACACACACACACACACACACACACACACACACACACACACAAAACACAAACGCACATCCAAACACCCAAAGCACACAGCCCCTCAACACTGCTGATACTCTACTACAGTAACCCACAACACATCTACGTAGGCTCAATGACAGCTAGCTCCTGCTGTAGTGCACTGTTAGCATTGGGAGTGCGCTACATATAGGGAGTCATCATTGAGGCTGGCGCCCTAAATCTACTACGGACAGATAGTACAGCACAGAGTCTACAGAGTTAAAGCCAGGCCCAGACCCACAGATGTATAGCAGCTAGCTTCTACCACCACAGGCTAAGAAACAACAGTCACATACGGTACCTGCTTTGTCAACCATGCTCCCATGGTCTGCAGCGGGAGGAAACGTGCAAAAGGTAAGAAATGGGGGAGAGGATTTTTTGTAAAATAAATGCAAGCAACAACATGCAGAGCTGAAATAGGCAGGCTGTAATAAGATAACAGTCAGAGTGTGTGATAATAGTGAAGTGTGCTGAAGGGCCCTGGCAACTCTTTCATCTTGGGCGGATGCTGCAGTCAAAGCTGCCCTACTTTCTGAAATGGGGGAAATGGGGAGATCATAGACTGCTATTCCCCTGTGCGTATATATGTGTTAGCATGCATCTGTGTACGTGTGTTTGTGTGTGCGTGTCCGTTTGCAATCACAATGTGTTGTGTTGACAGGGAGATGCTACTTTGTGACATAAAGTGCTGCGGTTGAATGGCACTCATCCATCCAGAGTGACGGTGATGCCAGTATGAGACAGTGATTGAGTGACAGAAGAAGTCACACACTCACACACACTGGCACGCCTGTGTGAATGCATACTCACATAACAGTGTAAAAAGTGTTGTTCTAAGAGTGAGGCCAGGAGTTTAGCCTTTCATCACATAACTTTTCTGTTTCAAAGGCCACAGAAACTAAGACTCCTGGGGGCTGCAGTTCAGAGGAAGACGGCAAAATCCTATTCTTTGTAATCCCTCCCACCCTGCTTCTAAGAGGTTTGCTCTCTCTCTCCTCTCTGTGTGTAGGTCTGCCCCCCCCCCCTTCACATTCCTCAAGGTCTTCCTCTTGCCTCCACTTCTCTGTTCCAAACTCCTCTAACAAAGTGAAAAAGAGCTGCCAGTTTAGACTGACTGGGTGCTGGTGTTTCTGTGCTCACATATAACACACACCCACACACACACACACACACACACACACACACACACACACACACACACACACACACACACACACACACACACACACACACACACACACACACACACACACACACACACACACACACACACACACACACACACACACACACACACACACACACACACACACACACACCAATGCTCCTCCTACCTATGGTGCAGTGCTCTCCGTTCCAGCCCTGGTGACACTGGCACTTGCCGTCCTTGCAGCTTCCATGTTTGATGCAGAGCGGGTTACACACACGCTGGTCACAGCCTGAGCCGGTCCAGCTGTCTTCACAGCGGCAGGCTCCACCCAGACACACTCCATGGGTCCCACAGTCCACTGAGCACACCTCTGGAAGGGAGGACCACACATGTGGGTCAATACATTACACTATTTGTCATAATGTCCGCTCTCACAATAAGGAGATACTATACGTAACGGGGACAGTAGTTACATATACAGTATATTGTTTCAACAGCATCAATGTTTGTCTTGTCAGCAGATCCTAACTGCAGGTTCAAATCATTAGTGACCTCATGTAACCGAGGACGCTTGGAAACCTTCACTTTCAAACACCAGTTTCAACCTGCAAGTCATTCATCAGCAAAGCCCAAAGCTGCACAATCAACTAATCAAAAACCATTAAACCCATATTACACTCCATGGTAAAACCTTCAATAAAAATCAGCCATCTCTACTTAGACATCTATTGCAGTATGTCCGTCCTGGGAGAGGGATCCCTTACTCTGTCAACTCTCCCTGAGTTTCTCAATTTTATTAATCCCGAGAAGGTTTTTTACTGGGTGTTTTTTCTCAGCCGAGCTAAGGGTGCAAGAGCAAGGTGTCGTACTGTATGGATGAATGTAAAGCCCACTGAGGCAAATGTCTATTTGTGATATTGGGCTATACAAATAAAACTGATTTGATTTAATTTGAGCGATTATAGATTTGTGAAGACAGCGTTTATTTTGCTGAGCCTCCATAGTTAACGGTGTGGGAGCGTCAGACAGCCACAGTGCATGTGGTGAGATGTGACACTGTGCTCATGTACCCAGGACCCCCTGCTGCCAGGGGGGCCACTGCCTACACATGTTTGGATACACTCTTGCTGAGGGACCCTGCAGAGTGGAACAATGTTGTCTTTATTAAAGTTTAAGCATTGCTTCTTTCACTGCAGCTCTGTCTGGGATACTGAGAGGGGAAGCGCTGTGAGTATATGCTGTCTCTCTACAGCTTAACAGCCCTATGTTATTGAGATGAAGAATTATGGAAGAAGAGTCATTTTTTTGATAAACAGGAACATTCAACATTCAAACAGGAACTCAGCAGCTTGAGAAACAATGTACCTTTTTGTTTAAAGGGATGCAGCTGGGAATTATGAGCCTCATGCACAGGACGTGACTCTCTGTTTCCCTCTCTCCTCTCTAAAGCAGAAAGCATCCATCTCTGGCTAACTGTTTGTTTGAGGCAGGCACACATTCATTGAGGAAGCACCCGGAATTAGAATTTAGTTCTATCTCCTATTCTATACCAGTCCCCCCTCAGCATCTGAAGTCCTCCTGCATCCACACTATTTTCACTTTTATATTTTACTTTATACTGTCTGTTACATCGTATGCAATGTAAAGCCCACTGAAGCAAATGTATATTTGTGATATTGGGCTATACAAATAAAACTGATTTGATTCCCCTCACTCGCGGCCAGGGCAATACAAACTCAACTCTCATAATCTATAAAGCACAGAATATTTTGGCTCCCTGCTGGTCCATTTCTGATATTCTATATTACCTCTATCTGGTAAGGAGAGGCTTTTGATTTTGCTCTGTGAAACATACAAACTGAGACTGCTGCTTTAAACATTTTTTGCAGCTCATTGTAATGAAATGGCTTTGTGAATAAAAAGCAGCTCTCCTTGCCCATTTTGGATTGTATGTGTTAATTAAAAAAAAGAAGCTGCCATATCACTGACAGTTTTTAAAAATATAACATATTAATTTATAATAATTTGCCTTGAGAGTGTCACATTGCGTCCTGTTTGTTCCAATTTGGCTTGGTTTACATAACGGTTGCTGTATTGTATTCCTCAGCAAGTTGTATTGTTTGTGCTCATGTAGGTTTCGTACAAAAAAAACCTGTTTGCAAGAAATAAGTAGATAGACTTAGTATCCATGTATCCTAGGGGAGGGACAATGAAAACTAACTATGACACGCTAAACTCACCCTGCATTCCAATCCCCATACTTCCCTACTATTTAGTATGCCAGAAAAAGATTTAGGATGTCCCAATACATGCACGTCAATTGTAGTATGCTGAAAATATATAAATGCCACACTAACTCCAATAGCATTTTGGAGTATTCCTCTTTATTCTTGACATTTCTCGACATAATGAAACAAATCTTCCTCATCTGATTTTTCTTCTCTCCTGTGGCCCTAAAACTCTTCTGTACTTTAGTATGTAGTGTAGTAGTATGTGATTTGGAACGCAGGGTCCATCTTTATACTATGTATTGTATCGTTGCGGCCATACCAAGTGTGCAGTCCCACTCCAACTCACCCATAGAGCAGTCTGGTCCCATCCAGTTGGGGTCACAGGAGCAGAGGCCGGTGTCTGGTATGAAGGTCCCGTGGCCATGGCACTGGTCTGGGCACTGGGCCCGGGGCAGCTCACAGTGCAGCCCTCCCCAGCCTGGCTTACAGTGGCACTCCCCATTCACACAGATGCCATTGTTGGAACAGGTTGGATCCAGGCAATCCACTGCATTACCATCACCAACAATAAACACACAGAAGAAAACAAGATGAACATGAAACCAACGCTAGCTGGAAAATGTCTCATTAGAGCTGATGTTAGAAAACAAATTAAATATATATTTTTTTCTTCTTCTTCTTCTTGGCCATACGGACATGTTTTTATCCTCTGTTTACACAGAAAGATAATGAAATAAAATACAATATTACCAGACATATTACTAAGGCAATTAAAGCACACAATAATGAATAGGCCAGTCTGAATTGGGGCAAAGCAAGCAAATGTGTTTCACTCTGAAAGAGCAGCGAGCTCTCACTGGCACATTATTGGATGTGAGCGTGTGTGTGCGTGTGCGTTAGTGTGTGTGTGTGTGTGTGTGTGTGTGTGGCATCAGTGTGTATGGGCTAACACACAGGGGACAATGTGACACTGTCAGTCTGCCAGGTTGACAGGCAGCTCCGAGTCCGAGCAGTGAGTGAAAACCAATTTGACAAATGATCTCCTCGCGGCACAGCTCTCTCTCTCCCCCCCCCCCCTCCCCCTGGCCCCCCTCTCATCGCACTGTCCCAGCCTCTCCCTGGCTCTACTCGTCCTCTTTGTCTAACACCTACTCCCCCTACTTCAGGCCCCAACGCACCCACCTTGAACCACACACACACACACAACACACACCACACACACACACACACACACCACACACAACCACACAACCCAACACCCACACCCACACATTCACAAAGGCACACGTTCGCACATACTGTATCCCAGCCCCGCATTTTTTCTGTTTGCCTGACAGAAAAGGAGGATCACAGTTATCGATTTCCATGTCGCTGACACTCCAGGTAAATTGTTTGAGCTCTGCTGGGATGAATATCAGAGGAGAGAGGAGGGGACAGAGAAAATGAAGAGCAGGGGAAAAGGCCAGAGTAACTAAGTACAATGACTCAATTACTCTACTTCAGTACAAGTTGGAGGTTCTTGTACTTTACTGGAGTATTTCATGCTATACTTCATACTTCTATTACAAGTCACTGCTTTACTGGGAGATATTCTACTTCTTAATCCACTACATATCTAATAACTAAGTTACAAGTTAGTTTATCAATTAAGAGTTTTGCACAAAACATTATAAAGAGTTTATACTTTATTGTAGACTATATACCCAGCAGTATGTCTACCTAGAAGCACAGATGATTAATCAATAGATAAATTAGTTGTTTGACAGAAATTGGCTATTGACTATTTAGATGATATCAATTTCTATTGCAAATATCCCAAGTGTCATGTTTCAGCTTCTCAAATTGAGGATTTGCTGCTTTTTCCTTTAGATCATTTAAATATTTAAAATCAGATACTTTTGTCATTTGACTTGTTATGAAAATTAATATTGTGTGAATATATGAAATATATTTATACTATATTGTATTGTCCTAAATTGTGAATCTTCATAAATAGACCAAACATTTCTGACCTTAGTCTTATGTAAGATAAAGTCAGGTTGTTATAACTAAGATAGTATGTACTGGAGACCAGGTGCACCAACATATGTTGTTATGTCTCACTATTCCAACCCTGAACATCTATTACGTAGGCTGATGTTAGTACGTTAATAGATTTTGTTATAACTTCTGGAGAATGACTGCATTCTCCGGTCATTTCATTACAAACCCATTGCTGTATTGTTGTCTTGACTCATGTTCATTTTGTATTTAAACATTGTGTCATCTGGTATGAATTGCCTAAATTCTCATCTTTCTAGAGGTTGATATTTCAATTCCACGACAGACTCCTGTTCTACTGTAATAAGTGACATGTAACTTGAAACAGTCATTTGACTCCTGAAGTATCTCTCTTCTTACTCCATTGTGCTGCCCAGGTCCTCCACCGTCCCACTGTCTGTCTGCCACTCTAGCCTTTCTTCTTGTCATCTCCATCACACACTGCACTCTCCCTCCTTTTCCTTTTCTCTCTTTCTTCATGGCACATTTCTTTACCTTATTTTAAAATGTTTTCACCTGAAATTAAATAAATAAATACATACGAACAGAGAGTGTGGCTGTCTGATCCTTCTTAACAAGGATCAATAGAGCCAATTTTCATCCCTTAATAAAATCAGTGATGTGCTTGTGCTTATCATATTTCATCTGTATATATGGAACACAGATAGAGGTTCTGCCATGATGAGCTATCTGGCTGTTGTTATGGAAATGTGTGTAGGATGTGTGAAGATGTGTGAAGATGTGTTTGATGCGTCGCCAACGTTCATGATTCTTTGAAAAATGATCACTTCCCCTCATCGAAACCCACGAGAAACAGGCGGTTAAAGGTGTAGTCAGCCATTCTGGAGAAAGATCGTTGTCAAAATCACTTTTCGTCAAAATCATTGAATATCTCATCACAATCTGCTACCTGTCTGTGCTGTGTGCACGCTGGAAACATCCAGTGTTAATACTCAGCCAAGGCTCTTTTAATGGTCATGTTGCTAGCTACAGTGGGCCCCCTTTGTTTACATCCACGTTTACAGAGCCTATAGGCATTAACACTAGATTGTTTCTCAGCGTACACAGTATGCTGAAAGGAGATTTATTTGACCGATTTGCGACAAAGAGTGATTTTGACATGCGTTCTCCAGAATGGCTGACTCCACCTTTTAAAAAGCAGCTGACACAAATGAAATGATGCTCCTCCCTGAAGCCCAGCAGCACTCACCCTCCTCACAGCTGGGCCCCTTGTATCCAGTAGAGCACACACAGTTGCCATCGGTGCAGGTGCCGTGGCCGCTGCAGAGTGGCTGTATGCACTGTGTGACAGGCACGTCACACTCTGGACCCTTCCAGCCGCTGTAGCACACACACGAGCCCTTATCGTATTGGCCGTTCCCACTGCACAGCACCGGGCACGCGGCTGGACCAACACACACAGAGAGGGAGGAGAGATCAGAACCTCTGCATGACAGAGGATACAACAGTATAGCAGGCTCTTTAAGGATCCGCAGGCAGTGGCAAGCCTTGCAGCCCACCAGGGTAGGGAATTACAGTTTTTTACGATTGCTAAACCACAGTGGGCACAACTGGAACGACAAGTGCAAAACTCTAACAACAGTATGCAGAGCAGCGGTTCATTCGGACCAAACTGTAGCTCGTTTTTCATTGATTAAACACAATTTTCAAAACTCTACACACCTATCTCATGGCTTAACCACAGCCTGCACAACAATGTGGATTTCCAGCACTTTTTTCAAATGCTAACACACTGCTGCCACAACTGTAAACCACACATTCAAAACAGAATGAATGTTTTAGACTTGTTAGTGAACATATATACAGTATAAAGGGAAAGCTCAAAAATATATATCTTTTTGGAAATGGACCAAGGAAGACAGGTTGTTGGAGGAGAAGAGTGGCAGTGAGAGTGTGGATGTGTGGAGGAAGAACTAGAAGACATAGAGCTGTAATGTCTGATGAAATACAGTAAGGGCAACACTGATAGACCCTGTTGTGAATCATGGTCTCTCATAGAGAGAGGCAGGGTTGAGAGTGCAACCCAATCTGCAAAAATCTAAAGTTGCATCTGTAATACGAATTTTCCAGCAAACAAACAGCTTAGAGTTGCATCCATACAGTAAATGACAACATTACAGGAATTGATTTCTGTATTACAATTATAGAATATTAAACAGATAAATACTACATTTGGAAATGTTTTCAATAAAATATACAAAATGTGTATCTATTGAAGCAAACTTCTGATTTTCATTTCTTTTTGTTTTCCTAAAAAAAACTGGTATGTTATAAAATAAACAATTTCATGTCAAAGAATTTCACCCTTTCATCAAAGAAAATATTACGTAATTTGTGTGAAATAACTCAAATTATTCAAACTGTAAAGATTAAAAGTTTGTAATTTATGTATTGGGGTTTGATGCTAGTGTTTGTACTCTGAGCATATTCTGAGTGACAGTGTGTGTTATCTCAATGAGGCTGGTTCATAGTGTTTGCTGCACTGAACCTGTTTTGCAGGTGAAGTGAACTGTTCAGCTCCAGTGACTGTTGTAGTTTTGCACATTGAGCTACAGTTGTGCCCACTGTGGGTTAGCAATCGAAAAAAAACTGTAACAATGTCTTTTCTGCAAAGGGGGCTTTTTTTTGCCCCTGTGAAATATGTTTCAGGGGAGAGAGACATTGCAATATTTTGTAGTTTTGGTTCTATGTTTATACCCCGGAACTTATTTTGGCATTGTACTTTTTGTGACGAGTTTCTGGCAGAATCTGTCTGACTTTGTAATCGAAAATATGGACAAAAGATTTTGTTCATTGTGGAGAAATGTATTGTTTGGATTCCTGGAGAATTATAAACACCACTTTGTTCTTGATAAACCTGATTATTATAGCAGCCAAATTCCATATTCCTAAATGTTCATTTAAAGGAAAGAAGCTTTGTTTTGGTAGCCTGGAAATCCAGACCCACATCTAGAACGATAGAGGGTCTGGCCATGAGCAAAATACCTTCCCAACTCAAGGGTACCTGCATGTGCATTTCAAAAACCACTGCACACAATTGGATAGCAATACGACCAATCAGAGCAATGAACTAGGTGACGTATTCAACCCCGTTCGTTAAGCAAACAGCGGGGTTAACTGTTAAATTAAACTTTTGCCGTGGTCGGTCGGCAAAACAGGAAATTCATCTTTCTTGCTAATGAAAGATTTGAGTGCCGTCTTCCAAATCGTTAAGTGTTGAAGCCAAAGCCGTCTCAAACTCAAACAACATATCCACATCCATCTCTGTTGTTTAATATCACGGCTTCGACGGCCCATTCCCAGCACTGTCGTCAAACGGCTACTCCTGCCCAGAGCCCCATACATAGGGCTCTGGCCCGCCCATATCAGATAGAACGATTTGATTGGTAGCACCACATTTTCTGACATAGTTAATGAGCTCCCATGGTTCCTGCCCAGACCAGTAGGCTGCGGCAGGTCTGGATTTCCAGGCTATTGTTTTGGTGCTTTTATTCAGGAAATGAAACAATACATTTGATCAATCAGGAAAAAGCAAATCAAACTGTTGTGTTTAATGTGTTTCTGTACAGTAAGTCTTTATTCAGCTCCTAACAAATATGTTTTACTCTGGATGCTTGTGTACATATTTGTTTAATATGCAGATCTTTGTAAAAGCTTTGTTCATCAGGGCACCACCAGGATTCTTCAAATCAAATGTAAGACTTCTTTGAGCTGTATATTACCCCTTCCACTGCACTTTCTACTGTATGCTTCCAACAAGGGATCTTGCACAATCAATGGATCCATGGCCGATTAGCAGCCTCTATGACATTGACGTTGGCACACGTAGGAGGAAGGGGGCAGGTGTGTGTGCAGGAAACTTCTACAGATGTCTAGGTGTCCATTTTCCATTTTGGTTTTGCAAATGCATATAAATAATCCCCCCAAAAAGAATCCTTTATTTTACAGTGGCATTAAAGGTGGGTGTCAGCGATTATGCAAGAATGGTTGTTGTTTAAATCATTTTTGCCAAAATCGGTGAATATCGCCCCAGGATCGCTCGGCTACCTGTCCGTACTGTGTATGCGCTGAAAAAAAATCCAATGTTGATACACAGCCTAGGCTTTGTAAACCGGAATTTTTGCTAGTTCCGGTGGGCCGGTCTGAGCCGCTCGGTTCACATGGCCGACCCTTTTGTTCACATTTTGAGAACAAGCATTCTCCAGAATTGCAGACCTTTTAAAAGCCCCTGTTAAATGAATTTCAAGGTCAATTTCAGATGTTTCAGGGGCACTTTGCCCCAAGCCTCGCTTCTAATGTCTGACCCTGCAGCCCACCCAGACACACACTCGCCTCACCCCAGGAGCAGTGCACTGCGCAGGGGGGGAAGAATAGAGAAGTTAAGGGGCTGGAAAGTGCCAATGACATAAAGAGTAATTACAGGCAGAGGTAAGTCAACTATTCATCAGAGCTGTCTATCCCAGGTGAGCGGGGGGGGGGGGGGCATGCACCATCTCACTGCTCCTTCTCTCTCCTACAAGCAGCACAGAGCTGGATTGCAGCAGAAGGGAGAGATATACAGCTCCGGAAATTAAGAGACTATCTTCATCTCTACATTACTTATTGAAAATGCTCTAAATGACAATATTTGTATTGTGAATTTGGTAGAAATAGGAATAAAATCTAAATGTTAATTTTACTCAAACATATGCCTGGTCTCTTCATTTTTTCCGGAGCTGTATTTTTTAAATTCTCGCTGGAAGGAAAGCCGTCTGTGATTGGCTGATACCTTTGGAGCAGTCCATGCCATGGAACCCTGGGAAGCAGTGGCACACCCGGAGTTACACTCTCCGTTACCATGGCAATTGCGCGGGCACTCTTGCACCGAATCTGCGGGAAAAAAGAAGAAGAAGCCAAAGTGAGACGGAGAGAGAGAGAGAGGGGGGGAGAGTTTTAGAGGCAAGCATCAAGCGCTTCAGATCGTTGTCAAATGGAGAGGAGGCAGGCTCCCAGGCTCCCAGTCACACAGACATTAAAACCAAAAACCTCTTCTCTAAGATTTCCTTCATTTTCCTTTTTTTGGTGCAGTTTGTGTTTTAGAATCAGCCATTCCAGATGTTTTGTTACTAGGCAGATTCTGGTCTCACTGTGTGTGTGTGTGTGTGTGTGTGTGTGTGTGTGTGTGTGTGTGTGTGTGTGTGTGTGTGTGTGTGTGTGTGTGTGTGCGTGTGTCGTGTGTGTGTGTGTGTGTGTGTGTGTGTGTGTGTGTGTGTGTGTGTGTGTGTGTGTGTGTGTGTGTGTGTGTGCATAGGTGCAACATTTGAGAAGTTTCAAGATATTTATTGTCATATGTGCAGTAAACAAACAGTTGCCCCCATTTTCAGCCATTTTTATTCAGCTCCTTTTATCCCTGTTCACTCCACTTCCTCCCGGCTTGGCCCCATCACTATGTCTTGACTCCAGCTGTCTCTCTCTACTCAGCCTGTCTGCCTGGTGTTGACAGTGAAGGATTCTTTGTCTTGGATTGACTCTTTCCATCCATCCCCATTGTTCTCCCACTAATGCCTCCAACACGGTTGAAATGATTGTTCCCCATCCTAAAACCATCCCATGTTCAGGGCTGCAGTGGGATTTTATTTGGATTAATCTACTGGTTACATGCTATTATCTACACATGCCAACACACCATCTAATGATGTTTGGTTTTTCAACGCATGCTATCGATGTATCCTTCTATACGTTTTGACACACACACATCTTTTAACTAAGCTGCCCTGCCTACTTCACAAAGTTACTGTAGCTTTGTTTCTATTGGCAACCTTGTGTTGTGTTTTTGCACCCTGTGAATGTGTAAAGCCTTTGACAAATCAAGGGGGAAACCATCTGGCAAAGAAATGCTACCACGTGTCACTGGATAGGGATTTTACACATCAAAGTGTGCTTACAGGAGTCCTACTGTGCATTTAGGAAAAGGTTGTAGGGGAGACGGGGTAATTTGTCACATGGGTTGGATGTCACATTCGTTATATCTCGCCACCAGAGCGCGCTAGCTCTGAAATGTTGATATAAAAAAGGTCCAGAATTGGGATCAGAGGTCACATACATAGACTTCCTTGGAGGAAGACAGCTGCATTTCAGGTGAGAGGATGTTTTGTGTTTTTCATGTCAAATTCAAAATATTTTGCTTCTCAGTATTTTTCTTCTAGGCTTTTACACAATGGGTTTATAACAAAACACTTGTTACCCTCAGAAAGTGTGAAGGGTAAGCTATAGTTTAGATTGTTGTTAGCAAGCTAATTAGTTGTCAGATGGTTGTTGGCCTTGATGCTAGCAAGAAATTCAGGTTGGGGTTGGTCGTCAAATTTTTTGGGGGGTTGGTTGTCACATGTTATCTCAAGGCTGCAGCCAGAAAAGGAACCCAATAACGAAAGAAATTGTCAAGCTGTATCCTCACTGACACCCCAGAGAAGGAAAGAATAGAGCAGGAAAAGGCAGCTAGCAAGCAAAAGAAAAAAGGGCAACAAAATCAAAACAACCCAGTGCATCCCAAACTAGACCAGCTGCCAAGGCTACAGTAAGTTATGTAAGCCTATTTGTCAACTTGACAATGCAATTAAACTTTCAAATTTGGTTCTGCCTCATTGCCTTCTTTTTAAGATTTTTCCCATTAAGATAACATTGTGACAAACAACCCCATAGTGTGTGACAACCGACCCCTTGATGGGGTTGGTTGTCACAATGTGTCAGAGTGTCTTTGATGGTAAATTACTTCTTCATTACAATAAGTTGGAAAAAAAGAGAGACACACATTTCAAGCCAACACCTTAAGCTTCAATTTAATGTAGGAATGGCTATTGACAGATGTTTTGGTGATGAGCAATTCTCACTAGAGTAAAAAGTGTGCCTACTTACCCCGTTCTCCCCTATCAGAAATTGTATGGCTGAGAGGAACCTACACAAAGGCTGATACATTTCTGATACATACATATTCACTCTTCTTTAGTATTACCATGTAAACATCTGGTCTATGATAGACTCCTTTATGATTTTTCTCTACTTATGACATCTATTGCAGGATGTCCGTCCTGGGAGAGGGATCCCTTACTCTGTCAACTCTCCCTGAGGTTTCTCAATTTTTTAATCCCGTAAAAGGTTTTTTTACTGGGAGTTTTTTCTCAGCCGAGCTAAGGGTCTAAGGACAGGGTGTCATACTGTATGGAATGTAAAGCCCACTGAGGCAAATGTCTATTGTGATATTGGGCTATACAAATAAAACTGATTTGATTTTGATTTATTTGCCTCAAGTGGTGTCACTTGAATCATCAATATTTCAAAAATGACAAAAAATAGCAATAAGAATTTAGAAGAGCTAACACAGTCTCACCCATAATGTTTGTGCTGAAGGAGACGGTCTCTCTCTCCCGCCCGTCGTTGTAGAAGGCCAGGTGCCAGGCCCCGGCCTCCAGGTACTGGACAAACACTGCCTCATTCAGGACCACTGTCTGGATGCTCCTCCTCTCCCTGGGAGACTCCACCACACTCCACTTCTCCTTACCATCCAGACGCTCCATGTAGTCATACTGTGGGAGGAGAGAGAGAGAGAGAGAGAGAGAGAGAGTGAGAGAGTGAGAGAGAGTGAGAGAGAGAGTGAGAGAGAGAGAGAGAGAGAGAGAGAGAGAGAGAGAGAGAGAGAGAGATGAGATGAGAGAGTGAGAGAGAGTGGAGAGAGGAGAGAGAGAGGAGAGAGAGAGAGGAGAGAGAGAGAGAGAGAGTGAGAGAGAGAGTGAGATAGTGAGGGTGAGAGGTAGAGAGCGAGAGAGTGAGAGAGAGTGAGAGGGTGAGAGAGAGAGTAGGAGTGAGTGAGAGAGAGAGAGGAGAGCGAGAGAGAGAGAGTGAGGGTGAGAGATAGAGAGCGAGAGAGTGAGAGAGAGAGTGAGAGGGTGAGAGAGAGAGAGAGAGTGAGAGAGATAGTGAGAGTGAGAGTGAGGGAGTGAGAGAGTGAGAGAGAGAGTGAGAGAACGAAAGTGTGCGAGAGAGAAGATGACAGAAAGACAGTTAGAGAGAGTGAGAGAGAGTGAGAGTGTGAGAGAGAGAGGTTAAACTTGAATGGAAGTGTGAACGCGAGTATGAAGTTCATGATTCAACTATGAAGTGCTGCGCTGGTCCTTTTTAGAGTTTGAAAAATGAGCCCTAGTTGATAATGCAGGAAGATGACAGGATGGGGGGGGGGGGTAAGTGTGTCTGGGAAGAGCCAGGGAACAGCCAGGGAAGCATGAAGAATTCAACAGGGAGATCCTGAAGGGCTGTCACTCTCCAGGGGGTTTCTAGAAACATTGCACACGGAGCCAACAGGAGCAACAACTTGACGGTCTTTACCTGCTTAAGTCGGGTCAGGAAGTCAAACTGTTATCCTGATGCAATCATCCCCTTCCTCAAATCAAATCTGCTTTTAATTGAATAGTTTCTAATTAACAAGAGGCAGTAAAACTTGCATTACTGTGAAATTTAATTAAGTGTAAATCTTAGACTTAATGAGTTTTTTCAAACAACCATTATGCAACCATTATGATGAATTACAAATTCATTTTATGATTGTCTCTTGATTGTCTCGTGAGCAAGTGTTCTTTTTTATGTTTCCACTGTTAGCGTCATAAAGATATCAATATGTAGATATAGTTTTCCTATGATGAATACAATGATGATTCTGGGTTTAGTCCATTACCCTTAAGGCGTAGTGAGCAAATGTTGAATCTACACTAGCATGTGCTTGGTGCTGGATATTACCTGTGCATGTGAGGGAGGCAGGCCCTTGCGGATGTACACTCCAAAGAGGGCGTCCTTGCCCAGAGAGATGTTGAACTTGAGGAACTGTGGTAGGCTGAGGTGGAGCAGGGACCTCCAGAAGACTCCTGGAGGGACCTCCTGGGTGACCCTCCTCCCCACCTCCATGTTGCCTGTGTCTATGCTGCTGTTGCGGCCTGCCCATGGACCTGGAGCCAGGGGGAAAGAAACTGCATAATCTGTGATTACAGGCATCGATTGGCGCGGAGTCAATAGGTATTCATCACAGTTTACTGAAAATAATTAGCCATAAAAATTCATGGCCATTGAATAGCAGAAGACGAGGGCCATTAGCTCTGCAAAACTGTGCGCCCACAGTTTATGTTAAAATGATAGTTGTTACATGTGACAGTGGGATGCAAAACGATGCCTTTGTAACAGAGCAGGCGAGAGCGGGGACTTTGTTGTGGAGGCTGAGGAAGAGAGAAAGACTGATAGAACTGCAGGGTAGAGTTTTCAGAGCAGACACAGCATCCCACAATCAGGTCAGCCATCTAACAGGCAGTGTTGGGGCCCAGACAGAAGGGACAGAGTGTGAGTGTGTGTGTGCGTGTGTGTGTGTGTGGTGTGTGTGTGTGTGTGTGTGTGTGTGTGTGTGTGTGTGTGTGTGTGTGTGTGTGTGTGTGTGTGTGTGTGTGTGTGTGTGTGTGTGTGTGTGTGTGTGTGTGTGTGTGTGTGTGTGTGTGTGTGTGTGTGTGTGTGTGTGTGTGTGTGTGTGTGTGTGTGCAGCAGAGCCAAAGAAATAAAAGTCAGAATGAGAAGAACAACAGCAGCAGCATCTGGCTCAGATGTCTGGGGAACACAACACAACGCGGCCCTCTCATTAATACAGAGCAGCCGCCCCACACCTCTACTGTATAGAACAGGCTGTGTGTGTATCACAGCCACACAGAGCAAAGAAAGAAAGAACAGATAGAGAACGGCCTGTTAAAAAGGGAAGGGGAGAGGGCATTCAGTCTGGGCTGACTGAGACCATAAACCTTGCTGCTCCACACAACTCAGCTGATTGGTTAAATCCCAACTAACTATGAAAGGATTTTAGTTGGAGTGAGTGTGTTTGGGTGCAGAAGCAATGTACATGGACAAACTTATGTTTGTAACATGAGGCAAGACAGCATTTAAAAAGCCTTAAAGGATAAGACTGCTGTTATTCTAAAATGTATTCTTCTTTTCTACTGGTCAAACGATGTGTTACTTTCTGACCTTCCCAGTCAATATGTGGCACTCTGTCTGCTCCAAGCCATCTGTTCACTAATGAAGACATTTCTTCTTTGAAAATGGATGGAAAAAATAAAAGCTTTATTTTAGGAGAGAAATACTGCATTGTGTTAGCCTCATAGCATAATTGCCTAATATAATATTACTTACTCTACTTTACCTACTCTATAACCCTTTAAAATATTGACTTAGGCAATTATGCTATTAGGCTAACGAAAAGTAGATGTAGAGTAGAGTAGATGTAGAATAGAGTAGATGTAGATTATGCTATGAGGCTAACGATCATTTGTTTTGGAGCATTGTGTGGAGCTGGCCTGTTGAGTGAGTGTTTACAGCAGCAGGTCCTTGTGCTGGGCATGGGGTCAATATATGAGCTCTGCCCATGTCATTGTAATGAAGGAACATGTTAGTGCAGCCGTGTGGCTCGCTGAGGTGTTGTCTATCTGGTGGAGCTCTGTGGCACCAAGGGAAAAGCTATGTCATGTTTTGATGAGACAAAACACAGAAGAAACTTTAGCTGGTTATTTCATTCTTTTTTCTGTATAGTCAATATTATATTATGTAAAGTATATTCAATATTTCTGAACATCAAGCAGCCTTTTGGAGAGTATAGCTTGAAATTGAGTTCTGCCTCGCAACTCTACACACAGTGAGCTTTTTGTATGTGGGTTGTGTGTGTGCTGCACTTCCTACCTCTGCCTCCAGAGGGCAGCGTGGCCACATCACTGTTGACAGGCAAGCCGGCTCCCAGTCCGTTGTTTAACACAGGTCCGTCGGAGGGCTTCAGCTGCCATGTCAAACACCAGCAAGTTGATCGCTGTGTACAGGGAGGGACGGAGGAGAGAGAGGAGACAGAAGAGAGAGAGACAGAGAGAGAGACAGAGACAGAGAGAGAGAGAAGAGAGAGAGGAGAGAGAGAGGAGGAGGAGGAGGGAGAGAGAGGAGAGGAGGGGACGAGAGAGAGACAGAGACAGAGAGAGGAGAGAGAGAAGAGAGAGGAGAGAGAGAGAGGAGGAGGAGGAGGGAGAGAGAGAGAGAGGAGGAGAGAGAGAGGAGGGGAGGGAGAGGAGGAGAGGGGAGAGAGAGAGAGATGAGGAGGAGAGAGAGGAGGTAGAGGAGGAGGGAGAGAGAGGGAGAGGAGGAGAGAGAGAGAGGGTAGAGGAGGAGGGAGAGAGAGAGGGTAGAGGAGGAGGGAGAGAGAGAGAGAGGAGAGGAGGAAGAGGAGGAAGGAGAGAGAGAGAGGAGATGAGGAGGAGAGAGAGAGAGAGATAGAGAGAAAGAGAGAAGAGAATAGGAGAGAAAGGAGAGAAGGAGGGACATAGAGTGAGGACATATGTCTTGAACGGTAAACTGTCTTTGAGGTCTGGTATAAAAACAGCAACACTTGAAAGCTCATCAAAGCAGAGACATACAGGGAGGCCGACCCTGTACGGCTGGTCTGTCATTTATATGGCAAACAGTGTGGCGTTTATAGCAGCAGGCTTTTATTCTTGTGTTAGTGCATATCAATCAAAACGGCCTGTTAACAAAGTGGCACATAACGTAGAGCGCCAGCAGCAGAGGCAGGTCTTACAAGACACACAATTAAAAAAGCACAAAGATCCTTCTTTTCTTCCCCTTTCTTTACCTCAACCTCTCACAATCCAATTTCAAGCTGACAGCATCTCCTGCTCTTTATGGGAGCCTTTACAGCGTCTGTGAGGGAGGCAGTGACAGATAGCTCTCTGTAGAGATGGCTCTATGACTGTTGTCCTGTGTTACTGTGTGACTGTGTGCTTAGAGGCTCCACTTCCTTCACTCCTCACTCTGTCAGCTCTTTACACCACGGTGTCTCTGCCTCCTTAGCCTGCCAAGCCAAGCCAAAAACAATGAGCAGTAAGAAAAACAGTCCCATCCCTTACACTGTACACACACAGGTAGAAGCTCAGGTATTTGTTTTTTTCCATGACTGGTCACTGAGAGTTGGAATGCTATTGAGCACATGTCCTGCTGTAAAGACAGCTGGAGACATATCGTTTTGCTTTTGTTTTTTTAATATTTAAAACAATGCTATAGAAAAATGCAGCGTGCACGTGAAGTGTTGCTCATACAGTATACATGAAACACTGATGTGAGCCTTGGAAGGGTGCACCTGCTGATTTGTGTAGCATGCATTATGTATAGGTGTGACTGCATGCCTCTCACTGTTAGCCTTATAACACCTGCTCCTGAAGGCCTGGGAATCAATTTCCCTTCCTGTCAAATTCCATCCCGCTTGCCCACGGTTGGGCTCACAGAGGGACCAGATGTAAAAGTTGCAATAGAAAGGGAGGGGGCGGGGGGGTGGGCAGAGTCATTCCCACCAAGATGTCCCATCCTATCCCACTCCCTCTGCTTCTTTCTTTCTTTTTTTATGTTCCTTCTCTCTTCCTCCTCCTCCTCCTCGCTCCGTGGTCAAAGGAAAGCGCTGACACCTCTCTACTGCTGCCCGGCCTCCACTGTCAGCTCTTTTTATTTGATCACAGGGTGGGAGGAGGAGGAGGAGGAGAGAGAGAGAGAGACAGAGAGAGAGAGAGAGAGAGATAAAGAGAGGGAGACAGACAGGAGAGAGAGAGAGATAAAGAGAGGGAGACACCACAGTGTTTCTGTTCCACCTCTGGTCCTGTCCTCTCTCATCGTGCTCCTGACCTTCACTCCTCTCTCCCACTTTTCCTTTTAATCCCCTCTTCTTTTCTTCTCTCTCCTCCCTCTCTCCTCTTATCTGTCCGCCTGTCCTCTCTTGTAGATAATGCAGACGTGCGTCACGCACGCGCACCGATGCTATCGCGGTGGAAAGATTAGCTATCGAACCAGCCGGAGACAGTAAGCAATAGCGTCTATTGTGACGGTGCTCTCAATCTGGGTCACCCCTCAAGCACACAGCAGACTTCACCAATAGTCTTCTTATTGTGTCGGCCTGTTCATTATGTAGTGTGTGTGTGTGTGTGTGTGTGTGTGTGTGTGTGTGTGTGTGTGTGTGTGTGTGTGTGTGTGTGTGTGTGTGGTGTGTGTGTGTGTTTTGAGGGTTGGTGGCTCTTGAATGAGTGGGTGCTTTGGAGAAGTTTGTAATGATGTTGAACTTATGATGTATGCTGATGACACTTGTTGTACACCCATGGGAAAAAATGCCTCAGAAGTTGCTTCTAAATTGACTAAGGAAATGGAAAATGTTGCTAAATGGTTGACTGACTCAAATCTTACACTTAATGTTGGGAAGACTGTTACAATGTACTTTTCAAATAGGTGCAAATGTAAAGATTGTCCTGACATTTATGTTAATGGACAAAAAATAAAAAATGTGGAAGAATTTAAGTACTTAGGCGTCACTCTTGATCCAACACTAAATTTCAAAAACCATATAAAAAGGTTGAGTAAACACAATCAAATTTAATCTGGCAAACTATCGGTTCATTAGAAACTCTCTTACAGTTGAGGCATCAAACACCTATCTGAATGCTATGATTCTTTCCCATTTTTCCTACTGTATGACAAGTTGGTCTCCAGCAGGTAAAACAACCTTGAGACCACTTGAATCATTATATAAAAAATTCACGATAACAAAAAAAAATCAATATCACCACTGCAAAATCCTGGATAAACACAATCTCCTTAATTTTGAAAATGGCATTGTGTATGCTAATGTGTGCTTCATTTTTAAAATCATACACAATGCTGCGCCTCCTCCCTTAAGGAACTTTGTGACACTGGGCTCAGAAATCTCAGCACGAGCAACCAGGTCAACAACTAAGGGAGAATGCAGAATCCCACAATGCAAAACCACATTTGGAAAGTCGTCCTTCTCCTCTGTAGGCATCAAACAATGGAACAGTCTCCCAACAGAATTACCGATAATTTTTTAAATCTTTCTCCTGTCTGACTAAGGCTTGGCTGCTTGCTCAACAGACCTGTACTCATATATAGAATGTTGTGCTACTAGGATAGGGCTATGTTTTTTATAAAAATGTAAGGTAGTGTTTTTTGTAAACTTTTTTTTATCGTATGTATTTATATCATTATATCTTGTTATCCTTTTAATGTTTAATCCCATGGTCTAGATATTATTGTGTCTTGTTTAGTTTAGTAGTATTTATTGTTCTTACCTGCCCAGGGACTACAGGTGGAAAATAGCAGTTTGCTAAAACCTGGTACAATCATCTCTCCTCGCTCTAAACAAGGTTAATGTTTCTGTTGTACACTGTCCCTGTTCAAATAAAGTTACATTACAAGTTGACCAATAGATGGCACTCTTAGTCCTTGGCTGTCCCAGAGCACAGGAGCCAACACTGTCAAACTTTGCGGCAAACACACGCAGCAGAGAAAGAAAAGGCAGAGACAAAGAGAGACACCTTTTTCCCTTTGCACGTACCTTGGTTTAAACAAGACTTCTTTGTACTTTGTTAGGATGTCATTTTAGCCCAAATGCAACTGCTTAGAATTGAAGTATTGAGCTTTTTTTTGCTGCCATCATTTTTAAACATTTTCAAGTTCGGATCATAATTGTCGTAATGACTGTTTTGCAAACCGCATTGAAAGCTTTGATTAAACACCATGTTAATATAAAGTCTGTTTGAATAGAGTTGGACTGACAGACACAGAGGGAAATATAGAGTGAGGACCCTTTGACTCTGGCTGCGTTCCTTTTTAATCTCTGCCTTCTCCCTCATGTTCATTTTAACAGATACAGAGACACACACCACACACACAAAAAAACACACACACACACACACACGCACACCACCCCGAAAAGATCACATCGTATTAAAAATAGATATGTGTTCTTCATAAGGTTTTTTATGTAATCTCAATGCATAATTCAGAGAGGCAAAGTGCTGGCTGCTATCATCTGCTAGAGACAGCATCTGAAACAGCAGCAGCAGCACACAGTTATCTGGTGACAAAAAGGAAAGAGCAAAGAAAAGAGGGAAAGGAACGGATGGACAGAGGGATGGAGGGAGATGTAGCCGGGGCTGGGATAGCGGGTTAACCGTCGGCGGCTCTCGGAGATAAAGAACTGAACAT